>NXFV01001061.1:0-58384 GCA_002803225.1 Gamarada debralockiae | reverse complement strand
TTCGAGGTTATTTACATTCGGCTAATCTACGGCTGTTCCACGAATTAGTGCACACACTGGTGACGTGGGGATAAAGGAACGGAAGAGCAGAAGTTCCAGTCCATCAATCTCATCAATATAATATCACTACTGTGTACTGTCACTATTGCCATAACCGCTCTGACCTTCTGACATTCCTGAGGTCGGGCGCAGGACCTTCCCCCACAAAATTCTCGAACTCCGAATTTCCGCTAACCAGCACCCCAACATAGTTGCCCCTTTAACATTAATATTTAGAGCCTAAGTGGTAGGCATGGCATAGGGAATGCTAACCTTGTTTCTCATCGACTGGTTTTGACAACCCAATAATCTTCGCCGATCTGTACATTGATTGGTCAAGCGGCATTCACTGCCATTAAGCTTAAGCAAGCCACCGGAGCTAACACTTCTAAGTTCGCACCACTCTCCTGTTTTAAAGGGACTCCATATGCCCAAGGAGGCTATGAAGTATTGATCGAGAGGTTATTAGCAAGATGATCAGATCAGGGTTTTCAGCTTCGTATCCTTCGAGGTCCTTCATCACTCCACACAGCCCTTCAGCTATCTCTTTTCTGTCATTTGGCCTTCCCTATTGGCTGTCCTAAACCCGATTCCTTGCGGCTTTTCAGATCCTTTAAACAAACCTCGAGGATCTTGCCGTTCGCGTGTTTTTATCCAGCTACATAAGTCTCCTCGCACACGACCCCCTTTTTCATTCCCGACATTGTTCTAAGTCTTACTCTACGAATTACCTCAAATTGCTTGTTCAATTTCCAACAAAACGTATTTTATTTGGGAGAATGATGTCGCTCCTGAACCTCCTCATTACTTGCGTCTTCGCTTTGAGGTGCTCTGGCTTTGTCTGCCCTCCTTCTGCTCATACACCATCTGGATCCAGAACACCAGGGAGAAGCTTCAGTCCTCCGAATGGGACTACTCAATACGCAACACCACTTACAGGCCCAAGTGATTTAGGTCAAACTCTTAACTTAGATTTCCATACCGGTGCTCGCACACAGAACCAGCCGGTTGACAGATCTGGCAGCTTCTCTTTGGGTGTAACGGAGATCCTCTCTTTCACTATGAGTCATTCTGTCAATGGTTCTGAAACCGTCGAGCTTCATTACGGTACATTTTTCACGGGTATAAAAGATGTGACATACAATTTCCAAAACAACGCCATAGGCGGTGATATTGATGGTCGAGCTCTCAACCCCTTTGGAGCGTCCTCTCCAAACAACACTTTGAACTTTGTCGATGGTCATGGGCCTCCCCACGTTCAAATCGCGGCAGACCTCACTACTTCGAATCTCAATGCTTCACTGCAAGACTTACAGTCGAAGATCCTCTCGAATGATTCTTGCAGCACGCTTGCGGCCCGAACAGTCATGCTAAATGGGCTAACACCCAACGCCCTGTACGGCCGTCAGGGTAGTCTCGACTACAACCAGGACTCAGGACACTCCTCCAATACCGATGGAAGCTTTGGCTGTATCGAATGTGTCACCGAAGAGGCTTTGGTCGTGAACGCTGGAATCGGCGCATGCGTAGGAATATGCTCATTCTTATGGTTCTCAAGCGACTGCCCCAACTGCTGGAACAACCTAAACAACCTGGATAATTCCTTGAATCAGCATTGCATCGAAAATTTCTGCTGTCCTGTCGACTGTGGGGTTGCCTGTTGTGACCTCGGGGAATCATGCCTCTCGGGGGCATCAGGACGGTGCTGTTCTGGTGGAGAAAGTTCTTGCGGTGGAAAGACCTGCTGTGCAAGCGACCAAACCTGCATGGGTGATGGATCTTGCTGTCCCTCTGCTGCGGTAATTGGTGGAGAGTGTTGCCCTCAGGTTGGAATCTGCGGCTCGGCCTGCTGCGGACTCCTCTTGGACTGTATGGAGCCTGGCTTGTGCTGTGCGCCAGGTAGTGTGCTTGATGGAGGAATATGCTGTGGACCTAATCAATACAACGATTCTGGAACATGTTGCAATGTCGGCACAGCTCTCTGCGGCTCTTCAGGCTGCTGCCCTGGAACTTGTGAGAGCGGGGTTTGTGTGTCGACGTCAAACGGCTGTCAGGCTGCTGGTGGATCGGGTGCAACATGCAATACGGCTGCTGATTGTCCCGCCCAGGGAGCAGATGAAATCAATTGCTCCCAAGGCTGTTGTTTCTATACTCAAAACATACCGTAGCTTAGTGAGGTACCTGTTGGGTGGGGAGTCTTAGTCGCCAGTCATGTAATGTAGTCAGCTGATCTTGTTTCGACACCAGCAATGGTGAAGGCTGTTTCCCTTTGGATACGAGTTACCCTTTTGGGAAGCAAAACAGAGTTAAGGGGCGCTCGCTTAAAGTTATAGGGGTAAAGCCCCTGTACGGTTCAGAAATTAGCGCCGATAATAACCCCAGCCAAGCTAAACCTGCACGTTGCTCATCAGAGAAATGAACTGTTGTCTTTTTAACTTTATTCTTGATCACATCTGTCGAGGGTGAATGCGATTGATCTCATCAAGAAACGGTCGAATTTCCATTTTCCTTGGAAAACAATTGTCGCCCTTGAGCGAAGCAAAGAGTGGTAGCTTGGTGATCTCAGTTCCTGGCCCGACACAGCCAGAAGTTGGAAACATCAGTGCTTTCGGGCGACATCGTCAAATCTTCGACGCCTGGAACGTGCCCTTCGTCTTAAGTCGACTTTCAAAATGCCTTCCCTAGCACAGCAAACGATGTGGAGAAGACCTCATGACAGAAGTCCAGAAAATCGATACTGTGTGTCAGCTGATCTCACCTGTCATTGGCATTGTTGGGCTTCTGAAACTGTGTGGGATATCTCTGTCGAGAGAACTCAACTATGGGGTATATGAGGTTGTTCTAGTAAGACGCCCCATGACCAATACCTAATTTGATACTGTCCTATTTTGTCTCTGAAGGATTCTCTGATGTAAATTGAACCAAGGTGTGGAGCAACAGGCAGGATCGGACAGCTGGCTGGAGCATCGAATTTTGAAAGTCAGGAAATAGTAAGCAATCTGTTGAATCGGCTTGTACAGCACAGTACCAACTGATCCAAGACTGTTGAAAGCTACCATCGAGGAGCGAATGTACCTCAAGCTCCATCTCATAATGATGAAACCGCCGATGTGAATTCCCAAATTCTCTCGACACCAACACATTTGAGGCTATGGACGACGCTCACAAGGGTGCTTGTCGCATTAATTACCATGAATTTCAAAGGTGAAACGTAGACTACAAAATCACAGCCCATGTTCCAAAAGCCAATCGTCGACCAAACAATTTCTCTTCGGGAACATGACACCCATGGTCGGAAAGCTTTGAGGGCTTCAGATCGCTCAACCGAGTCTGACGGACTCGAAACAGGAACGTCAGACGCTCGCCGGCAAATCTGGGAGCGGCTTCATAAACCCCGATTCCCAGGTAAAGTAGGAGTAATCAAATGACGATAAACAAATAACCACAAACAATATTCCACCCTCAGTCAACATATCCTCATTTGCTGTGGTCCTAGCCTCCTCGCGTTTCTCTGAGGTTTCATCCCATGACCGCACCAATTGTATATCATGCGCACTTGCACCAAAAATGCACTGCTAGTAGTTGAATATTGATAGATACACGTCACAGCGCTGAAAGGCTAATAGAAGCATAATTATCGTATACAATATGAAAAATGTGGAAGTGCGATCCTTGAAAGTTAAAAAGAGATGAAGGTGAAGACTTGAAGTCGCCGGGAACCCCACGCTCGCTTACTAATACCGTACGTTTTGGCTCGAAATGAATTTTCTCTCCCACCTTTCAAACATTCGGAATTTCAGAGCAACAAAGGGTTTACAAGAGAATTAACTCTCCTTCTTCACACCCCAGAGTCTATTGCAGCTTGTTCTGCTATCAAGGTACCGAGTTTCGAAATGGCTTCAGAGAAGGAGAAGATCCCGGTTTGGCTTGATTGTGACCCGGGTATGTCCTCTTCGTAACACGAGAGGAATTTTACTGACAATGTCCTCAGGGCATGATGTGAGTTTCGCTGCTTCAAATTCCGAGCCAAAATTTGATTTCTGCTTACTGCAATGGGTCCTCTGGTCTTTTATTGAGACCCCTTTTCATCACCCAGCGTCATTTCACGTGATCATACTCGATCTTGCCCCTTTATTCCTCACACTAAGCCCGTGCTATTCGAGAACCTTATTTTCAACTTTCATAAAACGCTTCATTCCATGAACTACCTTCCTTCCATAAATAAGCTAACTCTGCATCAGGATGCATTCGCAATCCTCCTCTCAGCCTACCACCCGTCCCTCTCCCTCCTCGGAATCTCAACCGTCCACGGCAACGCCTCCATAGCACACACAACCTACAACGCGACATCTCTCCTAACTGCCATGGGTGCAACACACATCCCTGTCTACCGCGGCGCCGAATCTGGTCTCGTTCGGCCTCCCGTACACGCAGGTTCCATCCACGGCAAATCGGGCCTAGACGGCACAGATCTCCTCCCCATCCCCGCCGTCGCACCCATCGAAGAACCAGCTGTTGATGCTATGGCGAACGCCTTGTTGAAGACGATGCCAGGAGCAGCGTGGATTATTGCGACGGGAGCCTTAACGAATGTTGCGACCTGCTTTACGAAATATCCGGAGCTGGCGCGGCATGTGAAGGGATTAAGTTTGATGGGTGGATCGATTGGTGATGGGTTTACGACTGCGGTGTTGGGAAGGATTGATGAGAGGGAGCGGATTGGGAATTGGAGTAACTGGGCCGAATTCAACATCCTCGTTGATCCCGAAGCTGCACACCTCCTTTTCTCAAATCCTACCTTGAACAAGAAAATCGTCATGATTCCACTAGACGTCACGCACCAAGTCTTGGCAACAAAGGAAGTTCAAGCTTTGTTGCTTGAGGGGAAATCGGGAAGGGAGAAAAGTACGTTGAGGACGATGTTAGTGGAGTTGCTTACGTTCTTTGCGCAAACGTATTCGGATGTTTTTGGGATGACTGAGGGACCACCGCTGCATGATCCGCTTGCCGTTGCTGTGATACTTGATGGTATTGAAGGGGCGGAGATACCTTTTTATGACTTTGAGGCGGGGAAGGAGAGAAGAAGGGAGAGGTTTGAGGTGATAGTTGTGACGGATGGAACACATGAGGAAGCTTTGGTGGGCGCGGAGACTGGACGTACGGTCGCAAAGCTGTTACCCGAAGGGGAGCAAGGAGTAAAAATACCAAGGGGTCTGAATACCAAGAGATTCTGGTCTGTACTGGAGGAGTGCTTGGGACGGGCAGACGAGATTAATAGGTCAAGGGGGGTTGAATAGACCAATTGATCGATTGCAAAGTGATCGATGGATTTGGTACTGCTTACGTCTCAGCAGCTTTCCGCCGCTCTATAACTTTCATCACATCCGCAGCGTTGTTCCCATCACCCTTCCGCTTCTTAGGGCCTCTTTTCCTTTTACCCTTCCCATCTCCCTTCCCCCCTTCATCGTCATCATCACCTCCCTTACCGCCCCACTCAGATAGCTTAACTTTCTTATCGTCAAAGTCTGCTTCGTCCTCGAATCTGCTACTGCCGAAGCCCATGTCCATATCCTGTGCATCTCGGTCATCTTGCTGTAACATCTTTTTCCGTCGAGCCTCTTTCGCAGCTTCCTCGGCATTTTCGGCTTCTTTAGCGATAGGGTTAAGAGACGAGGCTTTCTTGATTGCGGCAAGAAGAACCGGATCTTGCGAAGCTTTCAATCTCGTAGACTCTGCGGTTTCTTCTGCCTTAGAATCGCCAAAGTAATTTCTCGGTGCCGACTGTTGCTTTGGTCGCGGCGGAGAAGCCATACTTCCAGGCTCTGGCTTTTGCTCCTTGACCACCTCTGTTTTCTTAGTCTCAGAGACTTCTCCGTCTCCGTCCGAATCTTCATCATCATCGCCCAATCCTGCCAAAGGATCGTAATCGTCTCCAGCATCATCAAAGATATTAATATCTTCATCTTCTTCCTCCGCGGGCTTCGGTATCTCCGGAACCTCCATACCCAAAGGCTTCGCATCCTTATTCGGCATCAACAGCTCGTGTTTCTTCTCCGCCTGGGGGTCCACTTGCACTTTCCTTACCTTCCTCTTCTCATTCCCGTTCTCATCCACGGTAATGAGTACCTCCCTACCTTTACTGTCTGTCTCAACCCTTGACGTAGCCTTCTTCTCTCCGACTTTCTTGAATTTAGAGCCCAATGACGGACCCGCCGCTTCCTTGGCAGCTTGTCTCGCAGCCTTCATTTCCGCCAGGATCTGATCTCGATTCCTCTTCTTCCCGGGTATCAGACTAGGCGGCGCCATCTCTCCCTTCTTCTTGACTTGCTCCTTTTCCACAGCTTTAACCTCTCTGCCCTCCAGCTCCTCAAACTCATCATCCACATCCTCTACCTCTTCTTCGCTTTCCTCCCTCTCACCACCTAAAATATCTTCTGCCAACCTGAAATTCAGCCCCTTACCCAACCCCTTCCCTCCCTCTTCGCTCAAAATCTCATTCCGCAACTTAACAAAAGTCGGGAAATCAATCTGCTTCTCTTTCATCATCTCCTCCAACGCCTGCACTCGTTCCTCTTTATCATCGTCCACTTGCTCTTCTGCACGCATCCGCGCTCGGTCGACATATCCACTCGGGAGTTTCGCGCCTTTGGGGGCAGCTGCGGAACGGAATTTCTTGGTTGGAGGTTGAGAGGACGAGACGTTGCGTTCGGCGAGTTGGCGTGCGAAATCTACTCCTCCGACGGAGCGCCTGCACACAAATAGTCAGTTCCATTGAATCTTTGCTTCAAAGGGAAGGGGTTGAGGGTGTCTTACGGCGTCATAGGTATAGAGCTTCGCATTCGAGAGCCCAGCGCTGAAGGGGTCGCGCCATCTCGTCGGGGTGTTGCGCCGAGGGTGGGCTTGCTTTCTCCTGACTTCGATTGCTGGACTGGAGTATCGAGGACCAGTTTACGGAATTGTGAATTGTTCATCGTGGCGTTGGAGGAGATGGAGCTGTGGAGGCAGGAATGGGGTTGACTTGAGGTGATCTTTCAGCCTCGTCAAGTTTTTTAGCGTGGTCGGAAAATTTACAGGGCGAGGTCGCTAAATACCAGCCCCCTTGAGCGCCACAATGCCTAGAAATCTTCAGGCCAGAGCACACTTCAACCTGTAGTTACCCCTCGGACATGAACCCTTGGTGTCATTTTCGGAACTCACTTTTCAAAATATATATTGCTAATTGGCCTTGTTCATATCAAACCTTCACCAATTGGACTGCTTTTCCTTTGTCCCCCACTATTCCTAGCTACTAAAATGCCGGGCCGAGACTCTCGGCCTGAGCTGCATATAGGATTCCTTCTCGAGCCCGTCGAACATTTGGAAAGATGCATCCGATAGCATATGACCGCGTCTACTCTGTGGCTCACGGAATAAGAAGTCTTATATGCGCACCAATTGCTAGTCATCCCACGGCCAGCATCAGCCCAAATCCCCATATTCGGGTCGCTGTTTACCCAACAAACGTCAACGCCGAATCCGGAATTGATCTTCACAGTCAGAACGATCTCCTGTTTTGGACTCGATTTGCCCAGCGGTTCGACTTTCTATTACGATATTCCACTGTGACGTTTCAACGCCGTTCTTGCCACTGCAACCCAGGTTCCCCGCAGCTGAGTAGCTGTGGGGTTTCCGCATATCTGGGGCATTCCTGTCTTGCATAAATATCATGGCTTGACGTCGCCAAGATATTAATTTCTCCTTGGCAGAATCTCAGAATGCGATATCAACTTGTTGCTCTTCTATTATGGAAACTACAAAAGAACATGATGCTGGTGGGAGTCCGAGTCCCATCTCTGCAGCCCCTCGCAGGAAACAGCACCGCGTGATACTGGGCCAGACGACTGCAGCATGTACGTATTGGGGGAGCAAAACTTTTCCTATTCGAGATTGTTTTGGGAGTAGTTGCTCTTGAAACATGTCTCGGGAGCAGAATATGCTCTAGAGTCCTTCCGAATGAAGCAATCACTGACTCCCCCGTTCGCACAGGGTATATCTATTGGATCTGTGCCGTTGCTTCTATTGCCAATATGTGAGTCGCATAGCCTCTGAGTTTCTCCGTACTGAATTGCTATTCAGATTCCAAGGGTTCGATTCTGGAATCTACTCCATCATTATCTCCGATTCTAGATTCATCGATTACTTCACTGTCAAAGGGGCTAGATCCGGTGTCGTAGCTAGCATGGGCAAGTCTCAACTTCCATCAATCCATAGCACAATGTCTAAGAAAATCAGTCAATCTGGGAAATGTTGTAGGGAATCTCTTCATAGCATGGTGGTTTATCTGGTACCTCGGTCGATGCCATGCGTTTGCATTGGGGACTATCATTCTCCTCGTTGGAGTAGCTTTACAAGCCGGTGCCACAGTCTTCTCAATGATCGTCGTGGGACGAATCATTGCTGGTATCGGTACAGCAATGTGGGTATCTCGTTCAGTTTCCACCAACTGTTACTGACGGCCTGTAGCATTGGCACCAATCTCGCCGCCTATCAAGCCGAAGTCTCCTCGCCAGTCATCCGCGGCCGAGTCGTTTCTTTCGTCCAGCTCTCCTACCAAGTCGGTGTCCTCATCTCGTACTGCGTCGGCCTCGGCACAGTCAAAATTCCAGGCGAAAACTCCTGGCGCGTAGCCACGGCTCTGCAGGTAATCCCTGGAGTCATCCTCATCATAGCCTCCTTCACAATCCCCGAATCGCCAAGATGGATGCTTGAGCGTCATCCAGAAAGGCCGGAACGTGTGCTGAAAAAGCTGGCTCAGATCCGCCGTGCACCCGAAGATGATGAGGAGGTCCAGGAGGAATTTGATGATCTGATCGCTGCGCATAAATATCGCATGGAACACGAGGGCGAGTATTCGTGGAAAAAGTTTCTGTCAACGTATGCTATATGGAAGAGGATTGCGTATGGGATGGCGACAATGGCGTTGGGACAGATCTCGGGTGTTGGTGCTCTAATGCTGTATGGTGTATTAATCTTCGAGGGACTTGGGTTTTCGTCTCATACTGAGTCGCTGTTGCTCAACGTTGTGTCCGGGCTTCTTTGTCTCGCGTAAGTATTTGTAATACGGAACGTTGCTTCGCTATATGCACATCTCACTGATCATTTCTATCCAGATCAACGCTCGTCACAACTGGTGGCGTTGACAAGTGGGGAAGGAAGATCACTTTGATCATTGGTTCATCGATAATGGTAGGATAATTTTCGTGCTGAGCCCTTAGTAACGGTGCTGATATCGCCCAGGTCTTCAGTTATATCATCATCGGTGCTTTAGCAGATGCCTATCCCACGGCAACGCACTTCAATAGAGGTGCAGCGATCGTGCAAGTCATTTTTATCTATGTTATCGAAATGGTAGACGCCTTCTCGCCCACTCGGTTCAAGAACGCATACTAACATACAACTCAGGCCTACAGCGGCGCTCTCGGTCCCTGCGCCTGGATATACGCTAGCGAGATCTTTCCCACCGAGATCCGCGACAAAGGCGTCAACATCTCACAAGCAGGACAGCAGATCACGACCCTGTGGATCAACCAGGCCTGGCCGGTAATGTTCGACAATGTAGGGCATGATGCATACTGGATCCTCATGGGGATTAATCTTGTTGGTCTTATTGTGGTCGTCCTCTTCTGGCCGGAGACGAAAGGGATCAGTCTTGAGCATATGGATAAGATTTTTGGACAGGTGGATAAGGTTGCCGCATATAAGGATGAACTTCATACCAAGGCGGTGGAGAGGAGTAATAGGGGCTTGGAAGAGAAAGATGATGTTGAGGTGGGGCATCGGGAGAACGGTTTGGGGGATATTCGAAATGGGACGTCTTGAGAAGTTCAAGTTGCCCATAAAACAAATTATCCCATCAAACCTGCAGCGTTTCTGCTTCTTTGTATGTTAGGACCCATTCACAGGAGAGCACAAGCATCGTGGGTGATCTGAACGATTGTTAAGGATCTTTAAATTGGAATTTAGGCGGTTTCTATCCCATTCCCTCCTCAGCTATGTCTCTCCACAGCGCTGCCAACGGAGTGGCATAAGCTCCCTCCATATATATAAAGCTTCTCAAAGCATTCACAAGATCTTCCTTGCCCATAAACCCTCGCAACCTGGCGATAAATGTCAGGTGACCTAGCAAAAATGACCTTTTTGATCCTTCACCGGACGTACAGCATGCCCCAATAATCAGAATCCACAACAACATATCCGGAAACCTCTCCCTCCACAAACACAAATCTGACTCAACCAAAACATCGGCCAAGTGGCCAGCCATCGAAGTAACTAGGCTAGTAGATAATGGGAAACTCCACAGGCCTGTGGTCATCCAGAGACCCGCGGTCATACGCAGCGCTTCTTTGAAGTTGTCGTCGCACAAGCTCATCCCGGGATTGATGGGCGAATATGAAAGGAGTCGATACTCGAGGGAGGAGTTCCAATGTTCGAAGGACGCGCTTTCTCCTGACCCAAAATCTTTCTCATTGGACCGATAATAGCTCACGAAGTTAGTGAATTGGTTGAGATCGAGGAGGATTGCCCAGAGTTCGGTGCCAAGTAAGGGCGCGAGATATGTTGGTGAGCGGGAGAAGATGGATTCGTTGTTTGTCAATGGAACAGCTAACTCAGTTACAGATAGTAAAATGTTTGTTCCCCTCGGAAGTTGGGGTTTAGAGTAATTAAGCATTGAACGTTTTAGGTCGTGGCTTTGTTTTGTCAGGTGATTTTTTTTGATGGAAGAGTACTGGTTAGGGAAGGCATACAATGTTATTGAGTTGGATAGCGGCTCTGGCAGCTTTTCTAACCCGCCACGACATTGCACCATCTGCTTCAGACCGGTGAAGTGTATGTGTGCTTCATGCTCTCCTACTCCCTGGATCCAGGGCTGCTCTCGCCCGTCAGCATTTGCGATTGATGATACAAATTATGTTGAAGAGAACTCACGTGGTGCCAAAGGAGAATCAACACCGTGGCAATGGTTGCATCACACACATCCCCCAACCCGAGTGCCTTATTCACGAGATGTATAGCCTGAGTTTGATGGCTCAAAACCTCGGGATTTGTTGTGGCAAAGTGGATCTTCTCGATATCGCTTGGCAGGGTACTCGTCCCGAAACAGAATTTGTGGATCATGGAATATGATATAATGGCATGAAGAAGAGCTTCGTCCGTGATGGCCATCTTCAGAAGGGAGTTCTGCACGTGGAACATGCTGTATTTTAGTGGGTGGATGCTGTCGGGTATGTCTGCTACGTCTATATTGACTTGTAATCAATCACGGCAGCGCTCACTAATCTTGGGGGAGATGTTAGGCTTACAGTGTCGGACGAGGCCTTGCATCTTGCCATCCCAAGGCAATGATGCCGCCGCAAAGGGGTCAATTGATCCTGAACTGAGAAGATTTGGAGGGATGCTCATCGTGATATCTGGGTTCTCTTTATCGCAGATTTGTAGGGCGTGACCGGGATTCTCTTTTTGACGCCGCCCCTTCCGTCGCTGGGAATATGAGTCCAATCTAAACTTGCTCATCTTCCCCCCAACTTCAATATATCTTAGAGACTGTTCATCGTGACTTTGCGGCGAGCTCTTCTTGCGATAAAAGGTGTTCATCACATGGCTACGGACAAGCATCCGAGATTCGACGTTCTGCTTCCCATTTGCCAACCTTCCGGTGGTATTGATGAACAGAAACGGCGACTTTGGCTGTGGAGTCTCCAATCCATGCGAGTCCGAGGAGGAAGGGATTTCGCTGTCCCTGCGCTTCTCGTGCTTCACTGCCTGTGGCGACCCCGCACCACCTTCGGGTGATCGAGAAGTCGAAGAACTCTCGCTCTCGGGGGATTTGATGCCTTGATAATTCGCCATGATTACTGGGCCATATTGAACGATAATTTAAAAAAGATTATATATGCCTGTAGATGTTGTTGTGGTTCACTTTGCGAGACGGAACGAGGGTGTTTCCAGTCGTGCGTGCTTACTTACATATCTGGATTACAAAGCGCTATGCAGGGAGATAAGTTTAACGGTCTTGCTGGACCAGGCCCTTGGTTTATGCAAAAGCTAATCTCTAAACTGAAAACCGATTTCGAGGATGGCTGGAGGGAATGTTCAACCTTTCAGCTTTGTTTAGAGTAATTGAGATGTAGAGCTTATGGCCAAGGACTCGGCCGGTCGGTGGTGCGTTCTAGACGTGGTTTCAGCCTTCAGCACTCGTATTTTAATTGCCAAAAGGGAAATGTGCTGCGATGAGCCGCCTTCAAGCCACCTTGAAGTCAGAAGGTGGTACAAGGCGTGCAAGAGCTAGTGATCGACCAACATAAAGTCTCCTTACACGCCTCTAAATCATACACAAAATCTCATCAGTCGAGTTGCCATATAATGACGGAAGGGCACGAGTGGCTGTTGATCTTCGGGGATCAGTAATCCGACAAAAAGGCCAATCTTGAATATCAGAACTTCAGAATCATGACTTCGAGATCAGAAGGTATGGAGTAATCGGGCTCTAAAGTAACAATGTACTTTCTGGCTAGAGGCACGAACTTGTCGAGATACAGAAGTCTCGAGGCGAGAGTCTTATTCGGGATTGAGGGGTTTGATTCGGAAGAGGGGTCATAGTTCTTGCTCACCTCCCATACCTCATTTAAAATGCTGGACGTGGGAATATGTTCCACCACCAATCCACTAACACCCAAGCTTGCAACTTGGCTCCCAGACAAAGTCAAAACCGAATCACCAATGCTCAATGTCTGACCTCCAATGGCAGTCACGGATAATGCGACCGCCATCCCTAATATCGTTTGCCTTTCATATATAGCTAATGGCTTCCCACCTGTTACCGGAGAAGCCGCCGCCGACGGCACTGTGCAGGTTGAGAGTGATCCGTCCGCTGTGCTTTGAGCAACTAGACCAACGGAAGATTGAAGCCACACCACCTGACCTGCATTTGTCACAGGGACACCGCCTAACTTTGCTGTTTGGCTCCCTACAACTACGTACGAAGGAAGAACCAGCTGTAGAAGAGATTACGTTTGAACTAGCAAGAGTAGCGATTACAACAGGCTTGGTATTGGTGGTGCTTGATCCTTCAGAGAATGCTTCAGCAGATATAGGTTTTGGGGCAGCTTCGGTGTTTAGTGGGGATGAATTGGAAGAAGCGGCGGGATTCGCGGGGTTGGCGGCAGCTGGCGTTTCAGCATTCGTGGAGGCTTCTGAGGATGCTGGGGTTGGCTACGGCACTGGTTTGAGGCGTTGGTGATTTGATGATATGGCCGGGGAGGCTGGAAGTGCAGTGTTTGTTGGCACCAAATTCGAGATTATTGGCAAAGGTGCGGCACTGGTGGCTGTGCTGGCAGCTTGGTCAGGGAGTGCTGTATTGACTTGTGAAGGCGTTGACGTAGTGGTTGCCGCAACCTTCATATAAACAACCGGGGCCATTGGCCGTACAAGCTGAGACCGGTGCCGGTGTTTCGAAGCCACCAAGCCCTCCTCCTTCATGTCTTCCGCAACCTGCCCAAAGACCCTTTAAAAAGTCACAAGGCTAAAACTTATACATTTAAGAGAATGTTTGCCTTACTTTGCTGCGGCTTTGAGCTCTATTGGCCATTCAGGTCTGGATTGCATCCGGGGTCGAACTCTCCCTTGACGAGGGAGTGCCCGATTCCTCATATGTTTGGTTGATGGTATCGAGTCGAGGGCGGTCCAGTTTCAGATCGCTGGACTTCAGTTGTTGCGGAGTATCAACTCGCTATGTTCCCGTAGTGTCGACAAAGGGTTGTAGGGTGCTGATGTCAGTAATTGAGTAACTAGTAATGAAGTTGGTAATGGTTATTCCGACAAGGTTTCTGCATCAATCAGTTGCTATCAATCAGCTGCTATCAATTAGTTGTTACCAGTCAGTTGCTATCGTGTTTATGATGAAGTAAACCCAGCGTGAAGACCTGCGCAGGTTAGTAACAATGAGACGAAAAGGATCAACCGTTGAACCTACATCGTATAGTCATAAATGTGGCCTCAATTTCGTCGATGGCTTCGAGAATTTCTGTCCAAGATTCCGATCTAAAGGAGCATGCAAATGTAACAGAAGTAATTCCAGCCCCAATTGTTGTCCCGCCGAATGGATAGTTATGAGTTTGCCTCCAATGTTTCCTCATCGTCTGCAAATTCTGGCAACTACTCATGCGAAGGTGTTGATGGCCTCTGGAGTACATTCAACATTCGCGTGGGCACACCATCCCAGAGTGTACAAGTCATCGCTTCAACAAACTCACCAGACACACCTGTTGTCCTACTGGCAGGATGCACGACACAAACTATTCTAAAAGGTGTTCTAAGCAATTGCGCCTTCTCTCGTGGGGCACGTTCAACAACAGTCTGTCCACAACTTGGATTAGTCAAGGATATTATGGACTTAACAGAGGGCAATACGGATGAGGCTAATTTGGAATACAGTTTCAATCTGCAGTATAGGTTAGATACTTTAGGATTAGGCTTCCAAGGAGGTGCGGACGGGCCGAACTTGAGTAATCAGACGGTTGCTGGGTTTGCACTTTCGAACCCTTTTACTTGTGTTTCTCTGGGCTTAGTGGGGTTGTTGGTTGGAATTGCCTAATTGGGTATAGCCTGTACCTTTCCCTATTTTGTGGTATAAGAGAGCTCTTCCCCTCCTTGTATATTCAGCTCCTTAGATATCAGCTAGTCCTAAAAATGCCACTATATTTCGCCCCCAAACAGCAGTTCAACTGACAGGATGAAGAACCCAAACTGCAAAGAGGTATGTTTGGTCTCGGAACACAGCCTGAAATCTCCCAAGCATTTGGAAATATTCCGTGCTTCATTTTTCCAAGACTCTCAGATCCCAGAACTGATATCAGGAGTGAGCTGGAGGTACACTGCTGGAGCGAAGTAGAGTAAGAGTCCTTTGCATCCGATCACTTCAAAAAAATCACTGACGACGGCTAGGACTTTCAGCAGGCCAAAATGCCTAACTACTCGTCGGGGGCTACGACGCCTCGCGATTCCACCCCAGCTCTGTAGCATTTACCCTCAACGCCGACGTAACAATGGATCTCGTCGTTGGGATCCATCCATTCTGTACAGCGGAGCAACAACTAGCACCTATTCCCATCACCCATCTACGCATTCGTCGAATCCACCGACCCAAACATCTGACTCCCCGCAAGCGCCTGTCGACTCTTCGAGGCAACTTTCGGACTTACCTTCAACAATGCCACTGGGCTGTATTTGATGAACAACGCACATTACACGGCACTCGCTGCACAAAATCCATCTGCGTTGTTCCGTCTCGCAAACAGTATCCCAGGAGGCGCAGCAACGAATATCGTGCTCCGGTTCAGTCCTTTCGCTCTCAAAGCGACATGGGATATATCCTTTTGTTGCGAATGAATCGTATTATTCCGCTCAAGCAAGCGACGATAATGACACGCAATATATGCCTGGAAGAGCTTTTTGCAGGAAGTTTAATTGACGGTTGATTATGATAGAGGATATTTTTCGGTCAGTCAATGCACATGGATTCTAGGAGCTAGCCAGAATATCGTCTCCATCCTCTCTGTCATACGGCAATTTGACTTCCAACTCTGCGACATCCCCCTCCGACTCATCAAGCTCCGTCACGGCCAAGAGCGGAAATGGCGTCAAGGATGCCATAATCGGTGCTCTCGTAGGCGCCCTTGTTATCGCCCTCGTCTGCGCTGGAATATTCTATTTTGTGCGTAGAAGGAAGCAGAATTGTCGTGAACAGGAGAAGGTAGCAGCGGATGCTATTGCTCTCGAGGACCTCGTTCGCGACGAAAAATATAAGGAATATGATCCAACATCCGACGCAGCATCTACTAGACCACCGACTTAGAGAGGTGCTACTAGCATCCATTCGCATTATGTTGCGGATGGTGAGCTGCCGTCTGATGGGAGAGGGATCCTCCAGCTTTCTGCGGAGAGACCCATGGAACTCTGCACTACTTTACCGAAGATTCATTCGGAGACGAGACATGAGCTGGATAGTCCGCTCCCAGTAGAACCTGTCAAGATAGATGGGGAGAGTCGGGTTGGACGAGAACTGCTGCCTCTTCGGAGCGAGCATCGAAGTTTGAGAGCGCCGAGTCCACTAGGACGAAGTGAAAGACTTTAGAGTGTGGGAAGCGAGACGAGTACAGCTGGACTTTTAGAGGCAGGTGAATCGTAACAAATATATATTAAATCTCCAACCAAAATCTAGCTGGAGTACGTGACACTGTACGCCTTGAAATACGTCTCCGTGCTCGTGATCTGAACATTGCCATTTCCGTCAATTGTGACGTACTTCCCATTCTCCTTCTGCAACGCATATCCCTGGCTTGCAGCATAAATGATGGTGTAAGTCTCGGCACCGCTATTGTTGTCAATCAGCCCAGTGTGTGCGCCAATGTATCTTCCATCCTTAGCACTGCTGATGGTGAAGGTGTTACCACCGTCAGCCAAGCTGTGCACCACCCAACGTTGGTTGATACTGTTGTGCGTGGAGGTGGCTTTGCTGGCTGTGAAGTCGGTTGCAGGCTTGCCAGTGTTGGTGAGCGCGTATCCACCCAGCTCGAAGACGATGTAGCGACCCTCTGTTAAAGCACCGCGCATGCTCTTGAAGCCTTGCTCGGAAAGGGAGGAGACGTCGTCTGGTGAGATTTGGTTAGTGTATGGGACAGGTGGTCTGGTCACCGGGTACAAGGATTCGCAGTAGCTGCTGCCGTCATAAACGCCTGAAGCATCGGTATGTGGTGCTGGCGCATCTGGGAGAGATGGCAGGGAGTAGTCAGGGTTGGCGAAATCGAAAGCGTTGACAAGGGAAGACATGTGCTGGCGTCTCCAGGGGACCATTTGGTCAGTCACGACGTTCTTGCCCTTGGTCGAGAGCCATTCCTCGATGAACATAATTTGAGAGTTGTGATCAGCGTGCTCGGTGAAGACGCTTCCGCCTCGGGTCCATGGAGAGATAATGTAGAATGGCAAGCGGAAACCAGGACCGCTGTAAGTGTATCCAACTTTGCCATATGGGTCGTTAAGCCATTCGCCAGCTGTGCCAGATGGAGAGTGATATGGAATAACGTGGTCGCCCCATCCTCCCGTCTCATCGTAGGAGATCATGAGCACGGTCTTGGAGTATCCCTTGCCCTGGGTCACAGCATCGACAACCTTCTTTTGGAGCCAAGCACCATCACGTGGAGCGTATGGAGGATGCTCGGACAGCTGTGTGGGACCAATGATGTATGAGATAGCGGGGAGGGTTCCATTTCCTGCCATAGCGTAGAAGTCATCGAGGCTGCTGCCAACAAATCCCTTGTTGCGAAGTTGGGAACCAGGGAGAGCATCCTGGAACTGAGCAAACCAAGCGAGAGGGTTATCATCGAAGTTATCGGCATCTTGGAAGATGGACCAGGAGACTCCGGCATCTTGATAGAATTCTGCAGTTGTCTTCCAAGACAATGGATAGCAGTTGAAACCGCCGCTTTCGCATCCTGGAGTCTCGTTGTTGTCGATGTATGGGTATCCACCTTCCGACTCGGTCTGTGGAGATCCTGGGACGTTGATCGAACCGGATGCCCATGTAACACGGTTGGGGTTGGTTGATGCAATGACAGATTCCTGAAGAATGTCAGAACGTATCCAAGGAAATTAGGCATCACGTGGTGTGCCCACAACTGCTCAATCAAATCCTGGGTGACATACCTGATACATATCTCCAACAGTCCAAGCATCAGCAATTGAATATTGAACAGGAATGTCACTACGCTTGAAGTGGGCCCAGCTCCAGGGGGTGTTGTTAGTAGCCCAGTGGTTGTTCAAGCCGCCGTTCAAGGCAGCATGGTTGTCTTGCCAGCCGTTATCACCGGCTACCATACATTGAGTTGCATCCAAGAAGTCCCCTCCTTCATAATTAAGGTACCACGGGAGAAGGTACGAGGCATTTGTCGTGAGAGCTGAAGTAACGGCTTGCTCCCAAACAGGTTGGCCGCCAGCGTTGACTTGGACGTTGGGGTCGGAGAACCCTCGAACCCCAGCCATTGTACCAAAGTAGTGGTCGAAGGCACGGTTTTCTGGAAGAGTGAGTAAGAATTCTTGGCATTGGGATAGATGGTTGGTACCTTGCATGAAAAGAACGACATGCTCGATGTCTGCCAGGGAGCCAGCCATTACTGGTCCGGCAAGGAGAGGGTACATGACCGCGAATGCGGAGAGTAGCTCAGAGATGACTGCCATGATGATTAACGTCTCTGCATTGGCCAACTACTGATTCCAATTCCATGGACAAGGAAGGGAGAGAGAATATATATACTTTAGGAGCTCTCGGCGGGAAAGTCGGGTGTACCTGTCAGGTACTAGCGCAAGATGAAGCTATGACACGAAGGACCCTGAATCTGCATTCACTCTAGTACTACTGCTGACCTAGAGGTACCCGACGGGTGCAGATTTGGGAGGAAGGCTTGCTGCGGGGCGAAGGCCGGTGAGAAAAAAGGATTCCAGCCCTTGATCACGAGCATGGCTGCTTGCCACGGCCGTCCAGTGTATCTTTCATCTGATCGACACGTTCCCAAGCTGGCGGCGTTCAAGCGCTGGTCATCCTGGGCAAGACTTTTGCAGCCTTCCGCAGGCAGAGCTGCGGTTGCAATAAACTCCACGCAGCATCCAATCACGTCTGAGATCCTGAGCCCGTGCAATGAAATACAGGGCGGAATCCCCGCATTTCATGCATGAAGCCGTTCGTAAGTGGCTGGAACGCGGTTTGCTCGCCAACTTTAGGTCCTTCCAATTGGAGTTTGGCGTCGGAACCCACGTGTTCGTCAGCAAACTTTGATCTCGGAGATGCGCGAGCGACGACAAAGTGGAAATGGGGACGTTGCATCAGATCACGAGTAGTGGCGGCTCAAATTGATGGTCCTCACCCAAATATCAGATTCTGATGATGATGAAATGAGGATGAAGTTTGGAGATGAGGATGATGGCGGCGACGACATCGAGAACGCGACGACAGGGATCATGGAAACTGCGAAGAACGTCCCAAGAAGGCCGAGCGCGACTTTCAGCGATAAACCATCAACATCGGATCGAATCAACGAGGAAGCAACAGAACTCTTGAAAGATGGAAGAGATGACTCTCAAGATTTGCGTGAAGAGACGCAGCAAAGAACAGGCAGATACGCAGCGAGACATCGTGATTGCAGTAGGTGGCTGCGACCTTTGAGCATTATCTTTGGCATCCTTGTGCTCGCTATCATAGCATTCGCATCGTCGGATACTCTACTTCGATCATCGCATCTCCATTTGAATATCCTCAAATTCTTCCATATGGGCAGTGATGGAATTGAAAGCTCACATAACATCGGAATTGAGCTTCATCCAACAGATCACGTGTTCAGGAGCTCAAAGACGATCACTCATCATTGGACCATCACATCCGGCTTCTTGTCTCCAGATGGTGTCAAGAAAGAGGTTTATCTGGTCAATGGAGAGTTTCCGGGTCCAACCATCCAGTGCCGTTCGGGGGACAAACTAGTCATTCACGTGACCAACGAACTCTCCAATGAAGGCGTCTCAATCCACTGGCATGGCCTCCAAATGCGCAATGCAAATTCAATGGATGGTGCAGTTGGCCTCACCCAATGCCCAATTCCAGCGGGGAAAAGATTCACGTACGAATTCGACATTGATCAGGAGCAATCAGGCACCTTTTGGTGGCATGCCCATTCGCAGGTCCAGCGAGGAGATGGTATGTATGGAGGACTCGTGGTTCATAAGCCAGCTGCAAGTCACTCTGACATGGAGGTGTATGGCTACAAGAAGGAAATGTTATTTCTGATTGGAGACTGGTATCACCGGAGTGGGGCGGAGGTACTCGGCTGGTACACGAGTGTCAAAGGCTTTGGAAACGAGGTAATCTACCCAGTTGAACTCTGAGATTAAGCTAATAGTCGATTAGCCTGTTCCAGATTCTCTTCTTGTAAACGGTGTGGGGAGGTTCGTGTGCTCGATGGCTGCTCCAGCCAGACCCGTCGAGTGCGCAGATATCGAGAAGGAGCAGGTCCTGGGCTTGCCGGCGAAAGGTGCTACTAGAATCCGAGTCGTAAATGTTGGGTAAGATGATATCTGAAGACTCTATGACTCCAATTCCACGTTCCTCGCCAGAACTAACACTTCCAGAACCTTGGCGGGCTTCACCCTCGGGGCTGACTCCGGTTCACTTGTACCAATCACCGTAGATGGCGGATATCATATCGAAGGACGTTCGGTAGAATCTGTTGGAATTGTCTACCCAGGAGAGCGTGTGGATTTGATCTCAAAATGGAACGCGGGCTCCATGTCGCCTCGATTGCGCATTTCTCTTGACCGCGAAAACTTCAAATATCCAAACCACGCTTTACGTCCGGACCAATCATTCCCAGTATTCCCAATAGCAAACCATAAATCAAGCGAGAACGGATCGCATGAGGAGCCCATTTTTCAAAGCTCAGACAGTCATTTCGATCTCGCCTCCGCCGCCTCTACGATCTCCCGGGCCACCTCCAAAGGCTCGGAACTTCAACTCCCAGAAACCGTCCAACAAACCATTCTACTTTACACCAAAACCCAAAAGCTCTCCATAAATGCCAA
Source organism: Gamarada debralockiae (assembly GCA_002803225.1). Taxonomy (NCBI): domain Eukaryota; kingdom Fungi; phylum Ascomycota; class Leotiomycetes; order Helotiales; family Hyphodiscaceae; genus Gamarada; species Gamarada debralockiae. The sequence goes on along the minus strand of NXFV01001061.1, from coordinate 37,690 downwards.
TCACCCACAAGGCTACATGAACCGCACTTCTTGGTCGCCTCAATCCCCAGCTCTCCTCTCACTTCCCCGCGCCTCTTGGGACGAGAACCAACTGATCCCTTTCATCCCCTTAACCCCCTCCGAACCAATCTGGGTCGACATAATCCTCAACAACCTCGACGATGGAGCACACCCTTTCCATCTACACGGCCACGATTTCTACGTCCTCGCATCTCATCGTTCCGAGCACGGTTGGGGCAGCTATTCGCCGTGGGCTACCGCAGGCAGCTCTTCAATCGCACCGAAATTGAATCTCGAGAATCCAGTGATGAAGGATACGGTTAGCGTACCGAGAAGAGGATACGTTGTTGTGAGATTTCGGGCAGACAATCCGGGGATTTGGATGCTGCATTGCCATGTGCTGTTCCATCAGGGGAGCGGCATGGCGATGGGGTTGCATGTTGGCGCGGACGAGGCGCACGAGAACCTTGATCCGAGGGCGGGTGACTTCTGTACAGGACCAGCTGGATAGAATTGTACTTTTACGAAAATAGATCTATCCACAAATAGAACATTTGATTGAAGTTCTTTGACTAGGACCCAAAGTTTCTCCCCATAGATTTATCAGCAACTGCGAGCTTCTAGATGTCTTCGGATCATGTTCCTGTACGTAGCCGTCCTCGGCGTCTCATGCTCAATGCCAACAATCTTCGCTTGATCATCCCACTTCCTCACCTTGACCATCTCATCCTTCAAAGGATCCCGCTCAAACGCCTCTAATTCCTCGCCTTGAAATGGCCCTCCCTGAAATCTCAGACTTTGCTTGGAAGCTTCAGAAAGTCCATCGTAATACGACGCGTCGACAGCTGTTAGGTATCTAATCGCCGTTAAAGTCACCAATTTTTCTCACAACCGACGGCCATGAAACTAGTACAAACTGTGGACAAAGGAGAATCAAAGCCCACCTTTTCGCAGCAACATGACTCCCAACCAACCTCGAAACTCGCTCTCCAAACCCAAGACCCTTCAAGTACTCCTCTCCAATAGTCTCATGGCCCACACGACCCACTGAATGGTCTCCCATTCTCATCTGGACGTCCTTGGCAGCGTCAAGTGGGAGGATTTGGCCGATGTCATGCAGCAAGGCTGCGATTACCGTGTCGTCGTCGGATCCTGTCACAAATATCAGAACCAAAGTTGGGTTCTAATTGGGGAGACCCAAATACCGGCTTTAACTCCAAAATTCGCACATTGCAAACAGTGCTCGAGTTGACTGATGCTTTCGCCGATATAATCGCCTGTCCCACGTTCCTCGAGGAGTTGGATTAGGTCGTTTGTCACCTTTTCGACGTCAACAGTTGATGACGGCATGGTTTCAGTGGGTGAGAGAGCGAAAGATGGATTTTCTTGAAAGAAGGATATGTCAAGTTACATATCAATCGGTGATGTTGAATTTTTTAATGCCGGTACAAACTGCGAAGTTTCTGGGTGGAGAGTGACGTTCTGGCTACTTTGGTGGGGCGGCGGAATACGCCCGCATAAGGCCTACACAGTTATCGTTTGAGGGTTACAGGGCCAAAGAAGCCTGACGAGATGAACTGACAGAGCCTGGAAGGGTGGCATGGGGCGAATTATTCCGTTTCATTCTTCAGCCGGGCCCTGAACTGAGACCCACTTTATGCCATCGGAATTACTCAGAGTATATTTTCAGGGACATATATGAATCCTACGAATGGCACAATACTGAGGGTTATGGAATTCTTTTTCACGTCCCTTCAAGTTCTTCATCCAACAAATTGCTTCCCAAGGTCTACACTCAGCATTGGGCTACCGAACGCATATCTTAAAGCTCCTTCCTCGTACTTCTGACCTTCCTGTCTTTTATGCGTAGGTGGCCATAATTTTGCTCTATCTTCATAATACGCATCATGTAAATCACCTTCCCTCTTGCAATTATATGTTGCATAGATTGCCTTTCGGTCTGAGTTGCTGTTATTTGCACCACTCCGATGAGCGAGGAACGATCCGAAAATGAGGAGTTCACCTATATACAGTATTACTTGAATGTCTCCTTCAGTTGATGGGGAAAGCGCTTTACCAGCTTCTAGTTCCACGGGAACCCATCTTTGCTTTTCAACCCAGCTCTTCTCGATACAGTTGTCTGACGGGTCAATTGGGACTTCCATCAGATGACTTCCCTCGACCACTTCCAATCCTCCGTTTGACATGTTCGAAGCATCAACTGCCATGAGAATGGTGAGGTGCTTGATGTTCTTCACGTGCGTGTAGGCGGTGCTGTCGATGTGAGGAGAGAATCCTCCAGATCCAGCAAGTTTGTAGTTGACTTGCGCACAAATCAGCAGCTGCCTCTCACACTTTGCTTCCAATACCACTCACTCTTCTCCTTGAAAAGCAACATATCTTCCCTAGCTAGCTGACTAAGTATGCTTAACATCTTGCCCCCTCTTAATAGGCTATTGAACTTTGGGTGATAGTTTGCATAGTTCTCTGTCCTGCAAAGAACTCGTTTCCCAGAAGCATTGATTTCTTCATACGGCATCCAAGGTGTTTCTGAGGCCTGGGGAAGATCGTGAACTTCTTGAGCCCATTGCTGCAAGGCAATTGCTTCTTCCGCGGACATAACATCACGCAAGATGAGATATCCCTTCTCGTCGAAGAAGCTTTGCTGTTCGGACGATATTGCGTATGCCATGATGATCTCGAATTCGCTGTTTTGAGGTAGCTATACCACTCGGTGACGAGGCTGAGATTATCAACAGCAAAGGCAATGATGCGATTGCTCCTTTGGGGTGAGGAATCAAGACATGAGGCTCAAGATTCGGGACCTTTCCACTAACGCCAAAGGAAGTTGGAAATTTCTTCTTTGCTTCCGGTTACAACACCAACACAGCACTGGAAGTTTGCTCTGTCAGAATTTGGAATTTTTTAAATAGTTCATGCAATGTTTCTGAAACCTGAATTCAGACTCCCCACGAGGCTGGCTACACTTTCCCGTTTTGTGCTAGGTATGGCGCTCTCGGGACGAAGCCCGAACTCGCTTCAACCTCTCCGGGAAGAAGTCCCCAACTCTTTCGGGCAGTAATCGACAACTCTCCCCACCTTTGCACCACACTTAAATTTCCCCATCGTTCCACGTGTTGATTTCATTGAACCTCCTTCTTGGCTTCAAACGTTTGCGTCTCGTTTGTCCTAGAAGTGTGAACGAACCTAACGCTCCCGGGAAGTTGGAACGGGAGGAAACGAGCGATGCCTGAGATCGATCCCGTCTCGGCTTCTAAAAGTCTTTTTATTTTGACACATGCCAGAACTCTGCAACACTTTGCTAGAGCTTCAGGCCAGTACGAGAGAGATATTAAAGCACGTGTGCTGCCATGTTTACAGATCTCGAAGTTGGGAGCTGCATGGGCAGTCCCAGCCTCAAGTCATCGGAGGTTTCTTAACGTGGACCCTGCTTCCTGGAAGCGAGTTTGATAGCCTTTATTATCAAGTGGTAGGTGTGGCATGTTCATAAATACAAGCATCGGAACCGCTTCCTTTGCACCTGCTGAGTTTCTCATCAATCATCTGAACTGCAAATCTCTAGGATCATCGACGTCATGGCGTCTTACGACAAAAACCTTGAGGCCACAACCGCCATTGAACGGAGTCCAGAAATGCAAAAGTCGGTCGATTATGATGAGGAAGCCTACCCAGAGGCGACAGGTCTTGAGTTACCGGCTGCAACCGTCAGTCGCATCACCCACGTTTCAAGCGTTATCAGCGTTCTCGTCGCTGGCATAGCGCTTTTCAGCGACGGCTACAATGCTCAAATCATTGGCTACATGGAGCCTCTATTCTCCGACCTGCAAGTCCCATTTGATATCAAAATATCGGAAGTACAAGCTAATAAACGGCTAGCTATCCCCAAGGAATTTCCAAAATCATCAAAACTCGTCTTTCCAACTCCTATCTCATTGGCGAAATTTTCGGCATGCTCTTCTTTGGCGTCACCATTGACCGTCTTGGACGTCGAACTGGCATCGTATTTGCTACGATTTTCCTCATTTTGGGCATCATTCTCGCTGCCGCCTCCCATGGGAAGGACCAGCTTGGTATGTTCTGGATGATGATTGTTGCAAGAGGAATTGCTGGCTTTGGCGCTGGTGGCGAGTATCCAACTTGCGGAACAAGCTCCGCAGAAGCTTCTGATGAGAGTCCCGACGTCCGAAAGAGACGTGGTATTCTCGTTGCGCTGGCAACTGACTTCGCCATTGATCTTGGATTCGTTGGTGCTGGTATCGTTGCCTTGATAGTCCTAGCATGTTATCATCAAAAGGTTTCCGAGGGAGTTTGGAGGATTTGCTTTGGATTGGGTATTGTTGTAAGTATACTCACAAATATTCTCGAAATCTGGCTGATGATGAAAGCTCCCTCTCTCGGTCTTCTTCTTCCGAGTGCGCATGGTCAACTCCACTCAGTATCGCAAGCACGCCATCAAATCTAAGGTTCCATATGTCCACGCTCTAAGGCTGTATTGGAAGCCTATGCTTGGAACTTGTAAGTTCTAAATACCTCGGCTCCTTAGATGTGAAACTTACACTTCGATATAGCTCTTGCCTGGTTTTGCTACGATTTCGTCACATATCCATTCGGTCTCTTCTCGTCTACCATTATCAGCCAATTGAATCCAAACAACACCCTGGTCCAGAACATTGGCTATGGAACCGTTGTAAACTGCTTCTACCTCCCAGGCTGCATCGTCGGTGGTTTTCTCATGGACAAAATCGGCCGCAAACAAACAATGACCCTAGGGTTTTTCCTGTGGGGTCTCTTAGGCTTCATTCTTGGTGGCGCTCTCGGACCAATCCAAACCGTATTCCCCCTCTTCGTCGTCCTCTACGGCATCTTTAACGCCCTTGGTGAAATGGGTCCCGGTGTCGCCACATTCTTGTGTGCCGCTGAGTCATTCCCCACTCCACTCAGAGGACACTATATGGGCTTCGCAGCTGCTGTAGGAAAGGCTGGAGCGGCGATTGGAACTCAAGTCTTTACTCCCATCCAAGATTCGTTCTCGAGCACTGAAAAGGGACAACAAGGGGTGTTCTTGATTGGGTCTGCGTTCGCAATCGTTGGTGGGATGATTGCTTGGTTTTTCATTCCTGATAAAGAGAGGGATTTGGAAAGTGAGGACGCCAGATTCAGGAGTTACCTTGAGGAGCAGGGCTTTGATACCAGCTTCTACGGGGAGAGCTTGATCGAGCAGACTAAGACTACAGCGTTCAAGACAACTTAGAAGATTGTATTTCTAATAGGTTGGTATTGGGCATATGCAGTCATTTCATGTATTTCCCGGGTTAGCAAAGCTTTCTTTTTTACCATTTAGTTCTACGCGAGCAACCCAAAGTCCCCCATAAAAGTTTAGCGAGCGAGCCCCTGAAAAAATGCCGACCGGCAGCCTCGTGCTCTAATAATGAATCGTCAATTATGCACCTCCTTCATTTTCCCAATACCAATCTATTAGGCGTTGTAGGGAGTTCATTTCCGCCATGGAGGCGCTGCCTGATAGATGAGACTTGTTTCCACAAAAGCAATTTTGCCGGATTTTTATGTGCAGTCACATGATCATCACCTTCAAAAGCAGCGGTCCAAACATCCATTTCGGGCTCCCGGTGTGGACTAGGTCGGGTGAAACCAAGTTCTATTGGCCATCATCGTTCGCCTCACTTTCTCAGACCGGAACCCCAAGAAGGTGATCTTTTCCTGACCGACATCCTCACTCGGCTCAGGGCACGAATTAGAGTCTTAAAAAGAGTATTTACTCATCTGCTCTTGCACGTCGTCGAAGACCGCACCGCATCTTTTGCTTCGCACTGCGTCGCTGATCACTTCGAATTCAATACCGCAAAGGCTTCAGCCACAAGGATGGACCCTGGACCGCCCCCGCTCGACTTCGAGTCCCACGGCATCAATCCTGAGCTGCTCTCACGAGACAACCTGGACGTCGTGACACAGCTAGTTCAACTTCCCAATAGCAGTAGTATGGTAGACCCGGCGTCTTGGGATGAAATGGTACCCTGGCAGGAGGGAGCCGAAGATAGATGGGATTTCTTTGCCAGTTTCCTGGACCCCGCATACCAAGGAGCTACTTCTGTTAGCGGCACCCAGCCAGACCAAAGGGCCAACGGCTCCGAACAATCGTCCAGAAATGTGGAAGAATTCACGTCTAGGTCACGTCCGAGTGAACAGCAAAGTTCCCTCAATCCTCCGGACCGGAGTTTTACTCCTTCTGACGACAATCTCCAGCTGTCCCAGCTGGCGCACGATGAAGACGCGGAAAAGCGTCACATGGATAGTTCCAAGGCGCTTTCTAACACCAGTAGTGACACTGGATCACCTGGCATTACACCAACCAGCTCAGAAGACGAAAATACATCAGTTGTGGGAGCTTCTCGGTATGGAGAGCAAAAGGCAGTCGGGACCTCTTCAAGTCGCAAGCGCAGACACGATGAAATGAAAGGAATGAAAGGAATGACTTTGACGTTTCCAATAAGGGAGGGCCAGCCTCCTGTAGGTCGAACCAGGAGCTCGTATTCGCCCCATCGACGCAAGGAAGTCCACTTAGCAAGACAAATGGGGGCTTGTCCTCGATGCAGACTTCGAAAGGTTTCGGTAAGTCACAAAAAAATGATTGTCACTCATCTCGGGAACTAAGCCGAAGTGCTGCAGTGCAATTTCCCGAGACCTTGCTATCAGTGTCAAAAGGCTGCCGGAAGTCCTGCCGTTGCAAGATGGATCTGTATCCGGGAAACTTTCTTCGAAGCTCGCTTTGGTGGCTTTGGTATCTAAAACCTCCGTTATTCAACAGAGAGATGCTGATAGGTTGTAGATATTTTGTTTGAGTCCTTCACCCAAGAATTCCTACAGAACGAAATCGGAACATACTACGGCCCGGAGAGAAAACTTCAATTGGGTCTCACCTACGACCAGTATTCACCTTACGCCCGTACTTTGCAGGTAATCGTGCAGGACTACGTTCAACCAGAATCTGAAGATGAGGTTCTCTACAATGTTATTGCGACCGATGACACTACCTTTGAAAATATTCGAAGTGAGCGTTATGCCATTGTCCCGAAAACTATGCCAGGTGTGGTCGACATTCTGGGCTGGGTACAGATGGATATGCCAGCAATTGAAGGAAATTCAATGCAACGTTTGATCATTGCACTCAAGGACTTCATGTCCCAGTACTGTGAACACGTACCGCAGCTACCAATGGTAAGTCTCCTGCAACTCCTTTGAGGTAGCACTACTAATGTGGAGCCCAGCATGACTTACTCGAAGGCTCCGTCAACATATTGAAGTTGGTACATTGCTGGAGAAGTAACAAGATCGTTGTTTCAGGAAATGGTGAACCCAACGGTCTTCTCGTTTCAAAGGCAACTTCAAGCCAAATTCTCTTGATTGTCAAAGAAGGAATTCGGGAGGCAGAGTCAGTCATTCTCAAAGTGTTGGAGAAGCCAATATACGGAGCTTCAGGTCCCGGAGAGAAGAATATGATCCCATTGTGGGCATGCTTGTGGTCGCTAATACTTACTTATCGGGACTGTATGGTCGTCTACAAACAGTATTCTTTAGCCAAACGCTTGAACACCAGACAGCCAGGATGTTCTGGTATGGGCAGCTCATTATCCACAAAGTTCTCCAGCAAACCAAAAGCTGACTGTCAGACAGATCACGAAATGCTCATTGGTGCATCCAAACGCATGTATGATATGCTGACCGCGAACTATTCTGCTTTGTTTAGAGCATCTTCGCCTCTCTACCTGGACTGGCGTATCGGGACGAATTTTGATCTCATTGGAAGGAGTCCAATATTGCAAGCAGCATTTTATGACCTCCGAAATGAAGTTTTCCGATTTTGTGAGCGACCTCCCATAATGCCTGCCGAGCCAATACTTCATACTGACAGAAACTCAGATGAGACTGGCAACCAACTTTTTACGGAGGATTCCCTATTGAAGAGCATGATTATCGATCAAGAGAGAGATTTAGGGTCGTTTGATAACGGTGATCTTTCACAGTGGCAGTTTGTATGACTTGCTTGCTCGCGTGTATTTCCCTCTTTGCAATCTTGTCGTCTAGACGGTGAAGAGTTTCTTCCTTTAAATTTAGTCATGACTGGAAGCGGCAGGATTCTACTGGGAGTATCTTGAGCCTGCCGTTACAAACATGTAGTTTATCTCAGTACTCTTTTTACATTCAATATAATCCCGCAAATGGTAGCCCGCCCGGGCATTTCTGACCCTTGACTTGGCTCTCTCCGCTCCCAATTTCCTGTGATAGGCCAGTTTCGGCTAAGCAATCTTCAAGCCACATTGATTTGGAAATGAGAATTGGAGATGCAAAAGGTATGCCGGTCGTGGGGAGCGACAACGTTCGAGATCCCGTGTGTTCTGCAGTGCTGACTGGTTGAAATGTTTTGGCTTTCTGCAGAGTCCGGACTAGGCTTGTACTCCGTACCCCCCGCGTCTTGTCGGGATGGATTTGTCCAACCACATCGCGTCCTGCATTTGAAGTCGGACAGTTGCAGAATTTCTGTCCCGTCTTATGATCTTTCTAGTCCAGACCGTATCTCATAAAATTCCCATTGCCCCTCCATTATGATATTGTTTGTTGATTTGCTTCCCAATGCCTTAGGAGCTACCTGTACCTACAAGCTTCAAGTCTCCAGATCATCTACCTTTCAATTTACTTCCTTTTGAGGAGCCCCTACCTGTCCTTATCATGGAGACCGGACATTCAAAGGAATACCCGGTCGAAGCAGTTGACGAAAGTTATTCGGACGGCCTGGAAAATGGAATCGCCGAGAGAAATACCACGAGACTAGGCGGGACAGATACCGACCATCAAGAAATGCGAATGCTGGGCAGAATACAGCAATTAAATGTACAGATATCACGAAGGGTTAAATTCTTCGTTCTTCTCTTACTAACATCAGATAGCGAAACTTCCATTTCCTATCTACTCTAGGCTTTGCCTGCACGCTTATGAGCACCTGGGAGATTGCATTGATGCAAGTATTCTCAAATAGTTTGGGAAATCCAAATTTTCTTATAAATAAAATAGGACAAGTCTATTTGCTCTTCTGAATGGAGGAACTGCAGGCATGGTGTGGGGATACCTAATCGTATGGATTGGTTATATGCTCGTGTTTGCCACAATTGCTGAAATGGCTTCTATGTAAGTAATATCCGGTCAATTTGTGGGTGTTGACTGAATATTTATGGAAGGGCTCCTACTTCTGGTGGTCAATATCACTGGGTGTCTGAATTTGCGCCGCGCAGTAGCCAAAGATTCATCAGTTACATAGTAGGTAAGAAGTTCATTTCCGAACTTTAGAAGAATTGCCACTAATTTATCCAGGATGGACCTCTGTCCTTGGATGGCAAACCGGACTCGCATCTCTCGCATTCCTAGCAGGAACAATGATCCAAGGTCTATTGGTCTTAGATAATCCGGACTACGTCTTCAAAAACTGGCATGGAACTCTCCTTGTTATCGCAATCACAGCATTCTGCATCATCTTCAATACATTCCTTGCTAAAAGGCTCCCTATGGTAGAGAAAATGGTCCTAGTATTCCATTTGCTGGGATTCTTTGCAGTTCTCATTCCTCTGTGGGTCTTAGCACCAAAGAGTTCAGCCTCGGAAGTGTTCACAGATTTCACAAATCTTGGTGGCTGGAGCACGACTGGACTGGCCTTCATGGTTGGCCTACTCTCACCGGTTTATACCCTTATTGGAGCTGATTCCGCAGTCCATATGTCCGAAGAGATCAAAGACGCGTCCATTGTCCTTCCAAGAGCCATTATTTGGGCTGCGTCACTGAACGGCACGCTAGGGTTCATCATGGTAATTACGTTTTGCTTCACTCTTGGCAGCCTCGAGGATATTTTGAGCACGCCTACCGGGTATCCTTTTATTCAAGTCTTCTATAATGCGACCAACAGCAATGCGGGAACCTCGGTCATGACAGCTATTCTCATCGTCAATATCACTTCAGCCTGCATCAGCACAGTGGCTACCACTTCTCGTCAAACTTGGTCCTTTGCTAGAGACAAAGGACTTCCTTTTTCTTCCTTCGTTTCATACGTAAGTTGTTTTCTAAGCCTATCTTGAAGTATGCTGACATATCTTCTGCAGGTCAAGCCTGGTTGGAATATCCCGCTCAACGCCGTTTTGATAACCTTCACCATCACCTGTATTTTATCGTTGATCAACATCGGTTCTACTGTAGCTTTCAATGCCATAGGCTCTCTTGCTGTGTCCGCCTTGCTAGCAACATACATAATATCATTTACCTGCCTTATTCTACGACGCTTCCTGGGAGAGCCGCTCCCTCCACGTCGTTGGAACCTGGGTCGCTTCGGAATCTTCGTCAACGTCGGTGCCGTACTGTTTTTGTTGATAGTTGTAAGTAAATTTCCAGAGTATCTTGTTTCCCATTCTGTGATATATAACGAGTTCTACTCGAGAATTCTACTCTGGAGGGGATGTCTTTCGAGTAAGATTATTCTCTCGGAACTCTCGAAACCCCTCTCGCCTCTGTCCTTCTTCCCTTATTGAACATATGCTGACTCGGAGATTTTGCAGTGGGTCTTCATTTTCTTTCCAGTCTCCACACCTGTCACACCGACTACTATGAATTGGAATGTGGTTATGTTTTGCGGAACGATGATCTTTGCTGTCGTTTATTATACAATCTTTGGAAGGAGGACTTACACCTCTCCTGTCGATTTGGTAAAAAGGAGCTAGTTGGTTTCTAAACTTGGGCAATGATGTCTCCTTTATCACTTCGTAATCGTCTTAAACAGACCTTGAAGAATGCCGATAAAACAGATCAATACTAATACCCGTGACTGAGTCTCTGGTAAGTGGTGTGAGATGTTTGCTGGCTGACTGACAAAGTAAGAAAATTTCAACAATGCTAAACTTAAAATTCGATGAGAAATGGATATTGGTCACTCTAAAATCCATTATCTTTGTAGAAGTCGCTGGAGCTGCAGAGATCGAGCGCTGTAACCCAGTGGCTTAAGCCCCTCTCCTTAGCGACTCCACTTGGCACCGCTTGATTCCCACAACCCTAAGCGTTTGTCGGAGCAAGAAGCCCAACTTTGACGAAAACCTATCGGAACGCTGTATTTCTGCAACGGTCCGGGTAGGCGATAAGAATTACGGAGGCTAGTGAGTAACGAATCGTATAAGGGCAATTAACGAGTCCTCAACCCCACAGCGATTCACTCCAATCTTTCTGCTAATTCTGTCTTTTGAGCACGGAATCTCGTCATTATGGAGCTGACACTTTCAATGCTGTTATGGAGGGCGTTATTGGCCTGGATATTCCAGGGACTAGCCCGTCTACTCTACAATGTGATTTTCCATCCCCTGCGAGAGTATCCTGGCCCACTTGCTGCCAAGGCCACAACTTGGTGGAAGACCTACATTGAAGTAGTGAAGCAAGAGTCTATGGTAGATGTTTTATTCATACTACATGAGCAGTACGGTACGTGCAGATTCTTTTCTTCCCATTATGAAGCTAATATAAAATAGGTGACGTTGTTCGTGTTGGGCCGAATGAGGCGGGCTCCCAACAATCGTCAAATCAATTTGTTGTATTTACTGACTTTGTTAGCTTCATTTCTCAAAACCCTCAGCTTATCACGACATCTACAGTCCAATCGCTCGCTGGGACAAGGAGCGGATTTTATATGAAGCCTTTGGTGAAGACCACTCATCTTTCGGACTCCTGACATATGGCGAAGCGAAGCAGCGAAAGGATGTGCTCCAACCAATGTTCTCTCGGAGAGCGATTCTCGGCATGCAAGGCTTGGTGAGAAAGAATGTAAGAGTACCAGGCCCAGACATGAAATAAAAATAAATTAAGAGCATCAACAGATGGATCATCTTGCCGAAGTGTTGACAAAGAACAACGCAAATGGACGCTCGTCAGACATGCTCTTCGCCTTCCGCTGTTTTGCCATCGACACTGTCACCGCTTTCTGCTTCGATAAATCAGTCAACGCAATAGACGCACCCGAATTCAAAGCTCCCATCGTTGAAGCGATGGACAATTCACTGCCGACGTTCCACCTCTTCAAACATTTCCCACTCTTCCGAAAGATAATCTTCTCGCTTCCTCCCTGGCTTGCTATCAAGGCATCACCGGAAACAGCGGGGCTAACACATCTTCAAGTGATCCTTGGGGAGCAAGTCAAGGAAGTGACGACCAATCCAGACAGTCTCAAAAATACACAATACCCGACCATCTATCAAAGGCTCCTGGATCCAGAGGCTCACAAGGGAAATTCTATACCCGACGCAACTGCGTTGTACGAAGAAGCACAGACAATGCTATTCGCCGGTGGTGTTACCGTCGGGGATACTCTCATGACTGGGACTTTCCACATTCTTGATGAACCCCTATTGTATCAACGACTCCGAGCTGAGGTTCTTGAAGTGTGGCCTGATCTCAACCATCCACCCACTTTAGAAGTACTGGAAACGTTACCGATACTCACAGCTACTATTAAGGAGTCATTAAGAATGTCGCCCGGAGCCTGCTCACCCCTTCTCCGAATTGTTCCTTCTATTGGTGCAACGATATCAGGGAAGTCAATTCCCGGCGGCACGATTGTCGGAATGTCAAGTATTCTCGTGCATAGGTCGGACTTGGTCTTCCAGGATCACGAGGAGTTTGACCCTGGAAGATGGATTGGAAAGGACTCGAAGGACCTGGAAAAGTGGCTGGTGTCATTCAGCAGAGGACCCAGAAGTTGTCTTGGAGTTAATCTTGCCTGGTGCGAACTGTACACAGCATTCGCTACGATGCTTCGGCGTTTTGAGATGCAACTTGATCGTACCAAGCCGATAGACTTGGTCTGGAGGGATTGTTTCACCCCACATTTCTATAAGGAACATTTGAAGGTTTGGTGTAAACCGGTCGAAGCCTGAGATAAGTCTCAACAATTTCTCAATGTGAATCGAATTATAGCTCGCGCATTTGACTCAAAGACCTCAAATTTTTGGCAGAAGCAGTTTAATTGCCATGCATATTTTTGTGTACAAAAAGTCTCGCTGATCTCAACTCATTCGTCTCAAAATCCTCAGTTCTCACACCTTCCTCAATACCAATACCCAGGCCAGCGTTCTCCAAAATGTGAAAGTCCAGGTCTCGGATATCTTACTCGTGGATGATAATATCTTGATGCTGGGGGTGCAAGGCCAGGGGTGACTTCCGTGAGCCGGTTCTCGATCGGTATGGGTTGCGAGGACACCGGGAAGGTCAAGAAGTCCGCCACCAGTTGACAAGGGGGATCCACACATAGGACAACGATGAAGGAAAGGAGTCACTGAAGCCGCAGTGATAGAGTGGCATTTTACTTCGACTTTGAGACTTTCCTGCTCCGGTTTGACTGAAGTAGATCATGGCTGAATGATATGTGGTTTCTATTCCTTCCCGCGGAATAGACAGTCGGCTCTGTACGAATGAAAGGCCTGGAGAGATGGAGAGTGCTGAGGAGACGTTAAAGGGTATCGAGAGTAGAAAGCATGAAATAATTTTCTTGTTCTCTGTTATATTTACTGCACGACTAGAAATTCTGATAGCTCAATTATTCTGATTCAGTGCATTTCGTTCATTCGCACAAGGCCTATGAATGTCCCATGGTGTTCTAAAGCCGTATAAACATTTCCTCGACCTCGAAAGCACTTCCTTTCTGTCTATTAACCAAACACTCCCATTCAGACTCTAGCTCTCCTCGAAAAATAATCCTGAAGTCAAATTTGTGTTAATCTATCCTCAGTGACACCCAAGAACAACATTTTTAAAGCATCAGAAATCCTCCTCCCCGATGGAGCTTGTCCATTTCACAGATATCCTGGACTAGCGCCATATGCACCTCAGTATCAGGGTATTCATAACAACATTAATCAGGGTTTGTTGGAGATCGGTCTTCAGCCCGACGGATGTCAAGATCGGAGAGAGGTAGTAAGACACGAAAGTATTGCCGGAGAATTGAGAGATGATGGCAGTCCAGATGAGGATGGCAGTTCTCTTTCGGTTTCCTGGGGTATGAACAAAGGCTTTGAGGTTTTGGAGATCGTTCTTGAAGCCCTTGTGTTTGCATTCGCCCAACATGTCGACTGTCGCCTGGATTTCCCGGAACTTAAAGATGGCGAGTTCATCGTTCTCGTTATTGTGTCGTGGTATTTTACATATCATGTTCCACGCCCCATCGCGTCGACCCTTTGAGACCAGCCATCGAGGACTCTCGGGCACCCTACGTGATGTCAGTTCACAGTACACAGATTTAGATGTAAAGCACGGCCTACCACCGTACGCCAAGAAGCTGGATGATAGAAGGCAGAGCTTGTAATCCAGATGGAATACGCCAGGCCGCACTATTCGTAATGCGGAATGTCCCAAAGGTCGTCCAGCCGGCAATGATGGAGCCAAAGGAGTAGAACGTGAGGAACAAGGCCGTGGCTGTAGTACGCTCGTGTGGATGGGCAATCTCTGTGACGAATGGAGAGCCAACCCCGGCCGTGATAATGCAGCCCACGCCCAGGAGGACGCGGGCAACGACGAACATGGCGAGATTAACTGAGCCGGCCTGCAGAGCGCCTCCCAAGACTGAAATGCCAGCACCAAGCGCGAGGCCAACCTTGCGACCCCAGCGGTCACTGACAATTGGGATGAATAAAATACCCACGATTCCACCCAACGGATAGGCTGCGTTGAAAAGACCCAGAATAGCACCCTTGGGGTTCCGAAATATGTGCGCCATTCTGTTACGGCTTGAAGACCGTTCATCATCAAGCCATCGAAGCTAGCAGTCTTGCAGTCAGATTAATGCGCACTGGGTTTTGCGGGAGGTGGGAAGATCTGCCGCTACGTACCCCTGAGAGAGATGGACACAAGAGGGATGAGCAGCAAAAGATTGAGATTGCGTAGGTCTTTATATCGCCACCATTTCGAGGTATCAACTGAGCCGGTGGGCATGAAAGGCGCCGCTACGGCTTCTCCGACCTGTTGTGGACGGGAAACCATGATTGCTGTTGCGAGATTGAGGCAATGTGGAGACGTGGTGATGCGAAGCAGAGGGCTTCGGTCTTGGTGTTGGGTGCAGTGCTGGGGCAGTGACGGTGATGGTGAAGATGGAGAATGGATCTGATCAAGGAGTGTCCAAGGTGCGATCACAACGCTTCGTTATATCCAGTGGTACCCCATCTTCTCGGTGAGAGGTCTTAGGAGGTGCCATAACTCGAGGAAGTGTGATGAGAGGGGGGTCTGGTCTGGGGTCTGGGACAGAACTTCTGCAGCACGCGTGCAGCTGGTTCAGATGGGAGACAAATCCTGGAGCAGACATGATTCCGCCGCTCAGAGTCCACCCTCTAGGCCATGTCCGACCACGGTAAGAGTCGATCATCGACGTGCTGGCGGGGAATATTGGCTTCGGACGGCTGATGTTCCAGATCCTCTGGTGGGGAAAGCCCGAGGCAGAAGGCATAGCATGCACCGAGACAACCACGTCTTCGGGCAATGTTGTGTCGAGTGATCCACTACAACATCCCCCGCCACCAAATGAAATGGCAAGTAGCGCGGCGGTAGGCCTCGAAGTGAGTATTCGGAAGACTGGTTAGTGATGCCTTTTGCATTCTGCGCGCACGGACGCCGGAAAGCATCCCTGCAAAGAGACTTCTGTCGCCGGACACGACTCCAGATCCGCATCTGCAGCCCAGTCCGCCACGGCCATTGGTCAAGCAATATTCAGTCTTCGCTTGTGCAACCAGGTGTCTTGCCAGATGCTGTCCTCGCCCTCGCACCCATGCGTATTACCATGGTGGATAGATAGCCTCCTAGGTCTCTCGAGGAGCTGCGTGGCTTGCAATATGTAAACATGCACTGTGCGTTCCCCTCCAGGCATATCTACTTCGCAAGGACACTCACGGTGCGGTAGTAGACTTCTTGAGCCTCTGTTGCTCTCGTTCTTGTGCAGATTGCCCCGGGAATTACTTGTGCCAATAATGGCGGCCAAAACAGTCAATACCGACTGGATGTGGCATCCTGACTTCACTGAGGAGTTGGATCTGGCTCCTGCTCTGCAAAGTTGTGGAGAACGTCATCACGGTCCATGCCTTGCGCTTCTTTCACGCCACGGCATATGCTTCCAGCTTCCCCAGGCTGGCCCTTGGTGGGCTGATGGTCAGACTTATAGAATGCAGGAAATTCTGGACCGCGCAGCTCCAGAGCAGCCACGCTTGGCAAACTGCCATCTGTTGATAGGTCTAGAAGGTACGGTGATATCTAGGGACAGGCAGCAGGCTATCGGTACAGGCAACAAGATATCGGGACAGGCAACCAGCTATCGGGACAGGCAACAAGAATAAGCTGTATCAAGTTGTAGATATAACAGAAGGGTTGAACGATACAGGAAGGACACAGATTTTGAATTGAAGCTTTCGAAGCCTATTTTGGACTAGCGCTATATGCACTTCAGTATTAGGGTTCTCATAACAACACCATCGACCCATTCACCATTCTCCAGACGAATTTGCTAGAAAACGGCTTTCTGTACATCTACGAGAAGCACAATACTAATGCAACCGGACCCCAGAAATTGGAGTGGAAGTCTGCAGAGGTCTACCAATTCTAGGCTTCGACCGGTCTCGGAGCACCGTGGAAATTATCTCCACGCATGATCACACCTCTGCGACTCCAATCATCCGCGTTCGATGCCCTTCACAACATAAAAAGTCCAGTTTTGCGAACTGCCTGGGAGGAGACACTGCTCCAGAAGCAGGATGATGCAGCGACCTCTTCCCAACAGGGACTATTGCTCAAGCACAAACAAGCCACTATCTGGAGCTGGAAGTCGAGAATCATACAACGGCCTTCCTGCGTTTCCGCTTCAGGCGTCCCGAACACGGCGGGGGTATTCTCAAAGTAATATACGCAGAAAGCTATGAGAATCCACCAATTCTAGTCCCCTATCTCCGTTCCAAGGAAAATCGTCGCGACGATACCAAAGCCTTGTACGGTCCACAAGATGTCTACACTTTCCATGGTGCCAACGACTTTCCGAGTCTTGGATACGACAAGAATGAAGAAAAAGAAGAGACCTTCATGCCATTCCATTTCCGGACTTTCTGTTTTATCGGCATACAGATCAATGTCGGATCTGCAGACCTGGTGCTAGAAGGCATCAAGATCACCACGGTGAACTATCCGCTCGATGTTTCCGCACGCTTCGCTGTCGGGAAGTCTAATGATCCCGAGACAGTAGAGAAACTTTGGCAAACTAGCATTCGAACGCTAGAGAATTGTATGCACGACTCCTATGAAGTTTGTCCGTTTTACGAGCAGTTACAATATGCTATGGACACGCGCAGCTCGGCTCTCTTCACGTACTATACACCTGGCGACGACAAACTGGCACGGCAAGCCATGATCCAGATACACAACTCGTTCGAGTCACTTCTTGGTCTGACCTCTAGTCGAGCCCCATGCCATAATCCGCAGGTCATCCCCCACTTCTCGCTATATTGGATTTGTATTCTGAGTGATCACTGCACCTTCTTCGGTGACGCACCCTTCCTCCGCAAATTCCTCGCAGTTATCAACGGCGTACTCGAGTTCTTCCACTCCCGTATCGACAAAGCCCTGCAGCTCGTCTCGGCAAAGTCTCAAGACGGCACGTGGAACTTCACCGACTGGGTTGAAGAATGGCGTCCCTATGGTATCCCTCCTGCAGGGCAGTGCACCGGCTTCTTGACCTACACCAACAGTCTCTACGCCTACGCACTCAAGAACGCAGCCGCCATCCTCCAGGCCCTCGACCGACCCGCCCTAGCAGCCGAATACACGACCCGTGCCGCCGCCATCGTCGCCGCCATCAAGCTCCATTGCTTTGACGGCACATTCTTCACCGACGGACTCGCCAGCTCTGCAGACCGCGAGCAAGACTACAGCGTGCACTCGCAAGTCTTCGCCATCCTCGGCGGTGCTGCCTCCGGCCCAGTCGCCCTCTCTATCCTCTCGCATTGCTTGTTTCGGCCCCCATCCCCGCCGCACCCCACAAGCGCAAAAGCCAGCCTACCGAGCTTCGCCCAGCCCTCCCTTTCCATGTCCTTCTACACCCTCCGCGCACTCTCCCTCTGCCCGCCCCTTACGCCACGTATTTCTACGCCTTCTTCGCGCCCTGGTGCACACAGCTCGCCCTCGGTGTCACGACCTGGAAGGAGGATTCCGTGTCGCAGCGCTCTGACTGTCATGCATGGGGTAGCGTGCCCATCTACGAGTTCATGGCCGAGGTAGCTGGTGTCTATCCTGCCAAGCCGGGCTGGGCCGCCACTGGAGTTCGGCCTAGGCTGGGGTTGTTTAAGGAGGTGGCGGCGACGGTGCCTATTGGTGGTAAGGGGCTGCTAAACGTGAGGTGGCAGACTGGTGAGAAGGGCAGACATTCAAGGTGACGTGTGGTGCAGGAGAGCTGAGTTTCGTGATTCAGACGGGAAAGGTGAAGTTAAGTGAGGGCACAGCGGACATCATTTGCACATCGCGGTCTTAGTTAGGGAGGAAATAGACGAGGACAAAAGTGGCAATGGCCTTACATGTGATGCCTGTGTTGGTCACGGAATGACATGGCCAAAAAGCCACTCCAGCAAGTCGCGATGCCACCCAAGAAACAGCGACAAGACGCAAAGAGTAGAGTTCTTGGTGACAGTATCTAGTGAAAGCGGATAGGAAGAAGCTTGAGAAGAGATAATCAGAGTGGCGGAATGAGCATCGGGACTGGTTTAAGATGGAGATAATTGGGAATTTGCCATTGAAGTTAGCAGTATCTGTGTGTAACAGTGTGGTGAGCCAGAATCAAAGTAGCATCTTCCTGTTTTGGAAAGACAGGGAATGGAAAAAGCATCTAGACAAAAAATATCGTGAACTTTGAACAACTCTTAAAATTGTACAGTGTTTTCATACTCTTGACTAACAAGACGCTATTATGTCAAAGATATCATTTCCAATCGTTGTAAGGGCAGCTATGATAACAATAGAAAAGTTTCATTACCTTTTGTGTACTGGAGAATGACCCTAAGCGACATTCTGTTCCACACAACAGTTCTTCATGCCAGGTAAAATCTCGACATTGAATCCTGCATGCTTCCCGTCGACCCGAAGTTACTACACGCCCACATCTTTGATAGCCAGTTCTATGTCTACTTCAATATAGAGGCGACCAATAATCGCATTAGGGAAAGTGTAGTCGAGACTAGCTATTAATGCTCTGCCTTACAAAATTGAAGACCAGTCCTGATTCTTCAGGTACTCTTCTATGGGCGTAGTCTTAACCTCTATCCCCAGATCCCAAGGATACACTACATTCGGATCACTTCCGTCGTACCCAAATTCGTCCATGTACTGAGCGAGAAAGTTAGAAAAGCCAATTAGAGGTAAAGCATGCACTCGCCTGGAACATGTCTGCAACCTCTCTTCCAAGCGGCCCCATAATATCCTCCAGCACCTTGCGACCCAGCCTGTCGAATGTGCACTTCACTCCATTCACCCTACTCCAGATTTCACACCACTCATTCCAACTTATTATGGAGCTCGCCCCAACAAGGTGGGTGCCTGGTGCAACCTGGACGAGGGCTTTCGTCAAGCGGCCTGTCACAATCAGCTCAGTCCGTTCGATGCCAAAGCTTTCCACTGAGTGAAAAGTGAACAACCTACCAGTATCCGCATTTGGATCTATGATGGGAAACTTTTTCTCGCCGCCCATCGGCAGACTAAGCTTAAACGTCCCATCATCTTGTTTCTTGGGCGTATAGTAAGGGATCTTCCAATTACTCGCAAAGATACCCAACTGCAGCAAACTCGTTTTCTTCCACAGCTCAGGATACTTCTTCTCTAGATACTCAACTGCTGCCCACTTACAATCAAAATGCAGATTATACTGAATCTTGCCTTGACTTAACCCCTTTGTGTCGCTCAGCGTGCTAAGAACAAATCGATCGAGAGAAGAGACATTTGCAGCCGCCGCATCAATCAGTCTTTTCGCTTGCTCAAGCTCACGCTCAGTAGCCAGTTCGTTGACAGCCCGATTTTGTGCTTGAGCTTGAGCGATAGTTTGGGGGTCTTGCAAGTGTTGCACAAAATCTGTAATCCCAAAGATAACGTTTGCGCCGTAGAAAGCCTTTTCCATGGAACCGGGTACATCAAGATCGCCGGCTACGATGTCAGCGCCACGATTGGCCCATGCTCTGGCAGAAGATTTTGAGGGATCACGTGTGATGCCTCGAACTGTCCAGTCAGGTTCTTGCAAAAAGATTTCTGCAACTGAAGAACCCTGTCACTTTATCAGCATACAAGCTCTTCATGAAGGAAATGATGGACAATACCTGATTTCCCGTGATACCAACCACTGCGATGATGTTGGCCGACATTTTTGTCTGTGTATGCTGATGGTAGATTTCTTAATTTTTTTTTTCTTTCCCCACAGTGGACGCAAGTTGACTGTTGTCTGTTCTTGTGTGCATGTGCTGTCTTATATAGCTGTTCCAGTTCGCCGTCCTCAATGATATCAGAATGTATATGGATGCTGTTGAAAAAGCTAGTATTTGCGGTGATTAGTAAATAGCTCTGCACGACGGCCTGCGGGCGATTAGAAACCACTCTTCTCGCCTTCCGGGACCCCATCTTCGACTGTCGGGCCATCTATTTATTCTCTATGGAGCAACTATTGTTCCGCACATGTTCAAGGTGGCTGCAACGGAACACGCAAAGTCAAGCATAAGCTTTGCTCTAGAAGCGAAACCTAGATGATCACTAAACAACAGCTTTGGGAACCCATCTTCCTGTTCGAAGCCCCACAAGTGTATTAGTATCCCGGGCACAATTCCATTGTGTGGTCAAGGCTCGCATTGATGGTTACTATGAAATATATGGATGGTACAACGGACTCATTCACGCAGCTGCCTATGTGTGCGAGGTTTGCGGTGTAACGTTTGCCTCGCACGCGGCCTATCAAAACCATATTCTCCAACATCGCTAACTATAGGTAGGTGGAAGGAAAATTAGGTGGATAGAATCAAATGCGTAGTTAGGTATGATATGACGAGGAGTTCTGTGAGACCATTTTTAAGATACTGCTTGGTGATATTGGAAAATTTGACCATCTTGCCACCAGTGCCGCCTGTTAGCAGTATCCTTTCTGTAAAACCGATTAGGAAATCTAGCAGTACAATTGTGCCGGAATTGAACGCTGATCATTGATGAACTATAAATGGTTAGGGCAGCCAAAGGGGAGTGATTTAGAGCCATTTAACCCCCATTTACAGCGCTCTGTGACTATCTCCCAACCTGTAAGCTCTATAAAATCTTACCTCTCTGGTCCTAACATCTCCTTTTTCTTTCCTTTTCAAAAAGAAACCAAGGTAAGCAAACCCCAACACCAAACCCACTAAGAATATCAACAAACTCAACTCAACTAACAAATACACACACCAAGCATACCCCGATATCCTGGCCAAGGAGGGCTCAATTTCGAAGGAGCATTCCGATAACAATACACGGGTGGTCTTTTGGGTGGCCTGTACTTCCGCGGTCCTCAAAACGATATGGCTAAGACTATGGAAACACATGGTTGGCGCGACACGAATACGCGGAGAGAGGGCTTTATTGTAACACCTGTGGGAGAAGCGATGAGGATCAAGCAACTCTCATCCAGTATCAGACTTTCTGTTACAGATAACGTGGGAAGAAGGGAAGATGGGATGTAGTATGCAGGTGGAGTCGTTAGTTTGACATTTGGTCTAAGAGTGAGACATGTGCTTGTGTATCCTCTTCTCGCCATCTTGCTAGGTTCTTCCCCATTTGCAATATCTAAAATCGTGACTTGTCCTGTCATCTACAATACATACCTAAACCTAGGTCCATCATTCTCATCCCCCACGCCGGCCACGCCCCCACCACTCACACCATCAGCAACTTTGCCATCCCCATCAACTCTGCCTACAACACCATATTTGCGGTCGAGCTTCTTGTTTTCCCAGACCAACAAAAGTCTTAACCCAAAAGCCAACACGCCATTAAATAGCATAAAGCCCGCACAAACCCACATCCCCAACCGATAATACGGACTATCCTTAGCTGGATAAATTCTCGTCCCAAGTAACGGCCCACACTGCCCAACCAAATTCAAAATCGCAATTCCCATCCCTCTCTTCGTGTCTGATCCCTGATTATTCAGCACCCAAGGCAAAATATTCCCAATACAAGGAAATATACCAGCCGCGGCGAGATAGACTCCGAAGTAGCGGGGTCCTGTTTTGGAGGTTGTTGCAAGGAGGATGTACCCCACAGCACCGATGACAGAGAGGATCATGATTGTGATACCGCGCTGTTGGGTACGGTCGGCGATGTAAGTGGAGCCTATGACGATGAGGAAGGAGATGAAGTAGGGTGGGGCAGAGAGGCCTTGGGAGTCGATGGCGGAGAAACCCATTTCGGAGAGGATTGTGGGGAGGAAGACCGGGAGGGAGGAGAAGGATACGTTGCAGGAGAAGTACATTAGCGCTGTGAAATAATTCTGTGGCGTGTTAGCTAAGTTCGAAAACTTTGAGGCAATGAAAATATGGAAGTGAGAGGGGTCGTGTACCTTCAGGTCGAGGAGCGCAACGCCGATGTCTTTAAAATTGATATGCCCAATCTGATGTGCCTTCTCATCGCCAACCTGTCTCACCCCTCTGGCCCTCGCAACAAGCTTCTCCTCTTCTGTCAAGAAAGAAGCTTTCTCCGGGCTGTCCGGTAGGATAAAGAACGTCACAATCCCCGCCACAATACAAGGCAGTCCCTCAACTAAGAACAACAACCTCCAATTCGCAATCCTATGTTCATCATTCCCACTCGTAATCCCATACGCCAGCGCGCCAGCAAAGCACGTAGCCAATGGCGCAGCAGACAAGAAGACACCAATGCGGACACCGATCTCATGTCTCAGATAGAAGAAGCTGAGAAGGTATGGGATTCCTGGTCCGTAGCCCGCCTCGAAGAAACCTAAGAAGAAACGTGCCGCCATCATACCGCTGAACGAGAAAGTCGCTGCTTGGCAGGTGGCGACGATGCCCCAGCCTATGACACAGAAGGCGGCCCACATGTGCGGTGGGATGACTTTCCACATCAACGCAAACCATTCGAAGAGAATGTATGAGATGTAGAAGATTGTGAGGAGCCATTGGTAGTCAGGGGAGGAGAGGTGGAGTTGTTTCGACATTCCTGCTATCTTTGCGTTTCTGGGACAAAATCATCAGCATGTTGTTCGGGTTTGAGGAGGGATGGTCTGCGTACCCAATATTCGATCGATCCAAATACGCCAGGAGATCTGCACGCCATTATGAGCATTTCGACGCAATCGAGATGGGGAGATTGATTCGTACAAAGAACCATCACCAGAGGTACAAGCCTTGTGTCCAATTTGCGCAAGACCTGCTTCTCAATCTCCGGTGTCACGTGGTAGGGAGCTCCATTTGGACTTTCGCCGTCTCCTTCCAATTGAGAGATCTCAAGTTTTTCAGGGTCTTGCTCGAGACATGCTGCAGTGTGGATTGCAGCGGGGTCGTCCGCAGTCGAAGGGACCTTCTTTTCAAATCTTGAAAGGAGACCCATGGTTGCAGATGTATGTTGCTGTTTGTCCTCTGCTGGACTTCAAGGTATGCAGCTTGCTGTGGACCTCGATCACACTCAATGTCTGTTTCGACAACACAAGGGAAGGGGTTAAGGAGAATACAAGCAAAGCGCAATAGAAGAAGGAAAATTGTAGGATATTAAGGTTTTGAATTTCGAATAATCGGCGTGCGCGACACGGGTGTGGCAGGTTGAATTCCCGATGATCCTTTCCAAAGTGGGAGATAAGCTCTGCTACCCCACCAAATGGCGGCTAGTTTTCGTGAGAACCTGGTTCGAACCCCAGGCTGGAGATATGTTACTCGACGAGCTATCCCGACAACCTTGCATACCGAATAACTTGCGGTCCTGTGATCGGCCGCCTGAACGAATGAACGAATAGATGACTTGCATTCGGATTAGACGCGAGAGAAAGACTGGCTGGAGATGCAGAGTAACACAGAAAGAGGTTTCACAAAGAAGGATTACGGTAAGGGCTGCCTGCCACACTGCAGCCAAAGCCGATTGTCTTGGCAACGTAAATCCCCGATATTGAGGACCTCCTCACTGGACAAAGTCCAGTGAGTGCCGGTCTGTTGAAGCCGACTGCAGGACCCTAGGACCCTGAAAAGTTTGCAATTGCCGTTGTTTGGTACTGTACACCAGTATCCGAGAACGGTGAATGTTATCAAAAGCTTATTTCTGGCCCTTCCAGGCGAGGAAGGTGACTGTGTTGTGCAGCATTGCGTGGCATGGCGCAAACTTTCTTGCAAGTCCCTGATGATCTAATCCTCAGGCTTCAATGTCTGCTTTCTAAGGCAATAAAATTAGAGTGCTGACTGTCAACTGTCAGTGGCCGATTGAACCGATCCGATTTACCCCTGTCTCGAGCCCATGTGCAAGAGATCGACAGTGAGTACGACTCTGCGAGGCGACTTAAGCCAAATCCAGCTTGATGACGTGACAGAGACATCTTTACCAGGTACAAAAGCCCTTTTGTTCCAGAAATCCTCTTAAAGTTCCACACCACGAGATCATTCACAAAAATAGATTTGGATGTCTTCTCGTGAGCAATCATTCTCATGAAAATTTGTTTGCACAATAGGCAGGTGTATCGCCTCAACCGCATTGACGACGTGGAAATCCGCCCTTCTAAGATCTCATCTCAGCACAAGAAAGCCGTGCGGGAAGGGCATTTGCACATTGCTTTTTGGGGGAGGATTTTGCTTGCTCGTACAACATGTGAAGCTTCATCCAATCGAAGAGCGGGCCAAGGGTGAGACCACTAAACTCAGCCTCACGACGCATAATTCAATCCACTTTGCACAAAAACAAAACCCGGCGGGCCGTCACCAAGCAATCAACACCGCCATCAACAAGCTCTTGGATATTTCACACTCTTTTCACGTTGAATAGGATGAACTACGCCGTTGCAAGGACCCCATTTCCATCACCGACGACTGTTGTATCTGGTCATGCTTTCTTGACGCATCTTCTGACTCGGTAGATCGATCCTTCGCATCAAGGCTGCTCTCGCTGGCATCACCCGACGAACCTTCCTCCTCGCTCACCATCTACGACAACGATCCCCGGCGCGTAGAAAATTTCTCTAGAAACACGTACGCTATTGGTCTTGCGTGTGAGCAAAGAACAAACGGGCCACTTCGCCTTGGAATCATTCTCGCAAACTTTCGAGTTCTGCGGCCGCGTAACACCTCCACAAATTCGCACGTCGACACGAGCCCTCATATTCACTCCACTCATTCACCTCGAGAGTCATCCTTGCAAGTACTTAATGCACTAGATTTCAATCATGGCGGAACGTAAGTGGCATCCCTCCTACCACAAATCTACTTTCTTTCATCCTGTTGCAGAGGAAGTGGGTGAAGGCGAGGAAGCAGTAGCTCCCGAAATGGCCACTCTCCTTCCCATACTCCCACATTCACATCGAATTAATAGACTCTCTACCTTCCTTACTTCTCCATACAAATGCCCCAGCAAATCCCCTTCCCCAACCAAGACCCAAGCTAAGGTTGTTGAAGAATATTCTCAACCACCACCAGTGCCCGCCAAACTCTCGAAGCACGATGGCCGCCCCGCACCTTCTCGAGCACCTCCCCCGCCGCCACCTTCATTCCCTCAACCACGAAGCTCGAGTGTGCCACGGCCGGAGAATGCGTCGAGCAAGCTTCGCAAACCCGATTCACCCAGCAGACTTCAGACCCGAGCTCCAGTCAATACCTCCGCCGAGCCGCCGAGAAGAGAACGCTCGAGTTCACTGGCTCCTCCGATGTCACAAAATGGTGAACAGAGTCACGCTGTTTCCTCACCAACAACCAGCCGGCCTACATCATATCATTCCGATCAGGAAACAAACAGGGGCGGAAGATTGAATAAGCGCAAGAGCTGGCTTGGTCTGTCGCGTTCACGCAACACATCACAAGAGATGGATCCGGGCCATCTCCCTCCTGCATGGGTTGAAATTGGAGGGCAGAAGATGGACTACAATCTAGCTTTCCTGACCAAAGGCGAGAAGGTAAGTGGTTCTGATAGTGAGATTTTACAATGCTAACTCTCAAAATAGATTCCTGAACTGTGGGCAGAGAGCGGAGACACTTTCGTGTACATCTTCCCTCGCGAAACCGGACGTCAAGCGCAGCTCAAGATCCACTCCCCCGTAATCGCATCATCCCGGCTACTCCACGGCCTCTGCAACGACGACTCATCCTCTACCAGCAGTAGGCGACGAGCAAGAAGTTTTGATGGGCGACGGAACCTGGCAATCGAAGACGCGATGAGAAACCTCGATCTTCGTGGACCAGGCTCCCCACCATACTTGCACAACTTTGTAGAGAATCAGTCAACCTCAGACGGGTCGAACGAGTCGGTTATATCACCTACAGAAGGCCCTCGCGAATACCACCTATACTTCCCCACCAAATTGAGCTCATCCGGGCCAGAATATTCTGCTCGCGACATTCAAAGACTAGTCGACGTTCGCAACTTGCTCGCGTTCCTTGAAGGCCAGCCACTCGTCAGGACTAGGGCTGCCCCTACCATCTTTCATGTCCTTATTTCTGTCGCTTCATTGCTCCAGGAATTTGAATTCACAAATGTCGATGGTTCTACCTATGGCGAGGCTTGCACCTCGGTGTTCGGGTTCTACTTGGAAATTGAGAAATTTGGGGACGTATCCCAAAGTCGTGAGAAGACGATCGAAGGTATTATTCTTGGTGAACGTATGCGCTCCCTTGAACTGTATAACGAGGCTTTCGCACATGCAGTAGGAAAGTACGAGGCAGTGAAGGCAGTTAAACCCGAACTTTACAACCAGATCTCACCCAACACTCGCAAGAGACTGGACCGCGCTTTTCTGGATCTCAACCAGCGACTGAAGGCAGCTGAACTTCGCTTGACCGAGTTCGAGTTCCCATCTCTCTTCGCCGGAATCGCTGCATCCACTTCAAGCGACGAGTCGAAATTCGTGCGTTTCAAGGCATGGAAGTCGCATTTCTTTTCTTTGCGGAAAGTCGTGCTCTCATATTACAAGGATCTTCACGGACAATGGCCACCGAAAGCCAGTTCAAAGAAGAACAACTTCGTTGAAGGAGGACTCAACAGACTGGTTCTAAAGGGCCTTTACGTGGATCTTTGCGGGCTCTACGATCTTTTGGCCGATCGCCAATCGCTCACCAATCGTGGAATCGACGCTTCTGATGACAAAACAGATGCTCCAGACGTCGATCCCACTGCTGCTGCATTGCGACGACTTCTCAGCGAATTCGATCGTTCATCACCGCCGGTCACCCCACCCATCCCGTTTGATATCCCTCTCGTTCCCACAATGGCTACACTGGAACCCAGCTATCTTAGAATGGGACCGAAGGAGCAGAACGTGCTTGCGACCAAGAAGCTGAAGGACCATGAGAATCAACTCGTCATTGCAAAGTCTCACAACATGTACACCGTGCATAGAACAAACTTCTTGGAAATGTTCAAAGCATTCGAACTGAAGGAATCGAAGGGAAAGAACTGTTTACAGCTGGCAGATATGCGCTACGGCCACTGGATCTTCTTGTACGCCGTTCTGCAATCGCTGCCAATGCTGGTTGTCGACGCTCCTGGCCTGCGATATACGGAAGGTGTCGAGTACTTCCTGTGCGAACCCTCAATGGGCAACCCACCTTGGATGGAAGATGCCGGAGTGAAGCGCGAATGGTATGGGGTTGCAAGCAGTGGTCAAGCAGTCGTTTTACCCAGCGATCTTGTCGTTCACGGTGTTGAGGGAATCTACAGGCGCTCGCACTGCTGGACGATAGCAGAGAAATGGATCTCTGAGGGCGATACTGCTTATACGCATACAGCGAGTCCCGAGATCGATCCCACTTCAGCATTGTCGCCTCTTCAACCGCCTCCGGGATTTGCAGGCGGCGAGTTGGGAGTTCGACCAGTGTCAAGAGATGAGGCGAGAAACAGCATCGGAAGCTGGGACGGTCTTGCTGCAGAACGTAGAGGTAGAAGTCGGCAGTCCCAGAGAAATAGCATCGCTATTGGTCTAGAGAAGCTTCCGATTCCTATGTCCCCTGGTTCCGTGAGCCCTTCTCTTCCAGCAACTGGATTTAGGGGACAAAGTCCGGGTGGTTTGAACCTCTACGACAACAGTGCTAGGCGAGTCTCGTCAAGCGGACCTTCAAGTGGTAGCGAGCCCAAAGGAAGCACGTTCGATGATATCCTAGGCAGCATGACCCCAGAGAAACCAAAGGAAGCTGGGCGCGGAAAGGGACTGATGAGCAGATTCACATAAAATAGGGGTAATGGCGGGTATGATTTGAGGGAATGGAGTTGTGACCTAATGTATGGACGGATGGATGGAAGGATAATAAAAGTGGGTTTGGATGGCGTTTTCATGAGATATGGATACAAGGAACGAGAACATCAGCATTGTAGCAATTTTTCAGCGATCATCAGGATTGTAACACTAGATGGGTAATGATTCACGGCACTTCACGGCACTATGCTAGGGAAATACCAGAACTTTCGAAATTTGAGTCTCTCAAATTCGGTGAACGATTGTCTATGGCGTGGCCGGGGCCGAGTGGTGCCAGGATGGCTCAAGGTGTGGATTTGAGTGAGTGATTCAGTTAAGCAGGATGAGTTTGGAATCGTTCCGTGATTTGTCGAGTTATCCTGAAAGTGTCAATCCCAACGAGCGATTCACATACTCACCCCATTTTCTCAACAAAACCTACCTCCCGGAACAAAGTCCGCAGACCCCCGCCAATGCCGCAAAAGTCTGCCTCATCGGCGTCTGCCTCGGGACCGGGGTCCGTTCGTGACATCGCTCATTTACGAATCTAAGATCGATGCTGACGTGAGAGACGTTGGAAAAAAGATGACGCCTCACGTGGCTCGGCGCGGCAGCCACAGCCGGAATCCTGTCATCACTCACCTCATCCTGCAAGGCATGCTAATCGTTGAGGCTGATTGACAATTTATATTTTTGGACAGGGAAATGAGATGTACAACAAAGTATCCTTGTAGAGAAGATGAATGGGTGGAAGAAAGAGGAAGTGTCACGTGATGGGAGGAGAATAGGAAGAGGTGGGGAGATACGAGGAGGATTCAGGCTTAAGGGATGGTTTGGGATGGTATTTTTAGGCAATCCTGAGCGACGTGCAACAAAGCTTCGCATGCGACAAGAGGAGGGGGACGTGGTTTCGTGGGTCTGAGATGAGATATATTACTTTTACTCTAGGTGATGCGGGGTATATTGTTGATACATGTCTATCCTTTGAGGTGGGTTCTGTTCCCTTTTCCCCAGCCTTTTTCCCAACGCCGGATTGTGAGAGGAGGTTACCTCCTTACCATTCATGATGTTCCTCCCACCCCTCAAAAAGCCAACTCTCCGGGATATCGAAATTCATATTAGCATCCGGCATGAGATACTCATACGCAAACTCCTGGTCCATTTCCTCAGTGCCAAACTCCATCATCCCACCACCGCCATTTCCTCCACCATTGCCAATCGTAGTCCTACTCTCTTTCACAATATCAACTTCATCTACGATACTGCTCGGCGGTTTCTTGATCCGTGCCTTAAGAAGGCCGTAGCAAGTAGCAGCGGAGTCCTTAGCGGCTTTGGCGATCCGTTCATCTGGATCCTCGCCTCGCTCCATGGCATCGATTTGTGCGAATACGGCGGACAGGAATAGATGCCCCTTTATATTGTTCTCACCCAGAGAAACTCGCAGTGCCGTAAGTTCGATCATGTAAGCCAAGTATTGCTTGAGCGGTTCTCGGGCTTTACGTTCGACTTCATTCCGCATCAATGGCGATTCTTCTTCGAGCTGCGTGATGAGTTCCAGTTGGGTGACTATTGTGGCGTAGATGAGCACTTCTTTGAAGAAACCGGCGCCGACGAGTTTGAGGCGAGTGTAATCGTCGTGCGGCCCCTCAAGCGGACGAGGACACGTTGGGGATGATGTCGAGGGGTAGGTTAGGATTGTGATTGCTGCGTCTAAGCAGACTTTGCGCGAGAAATAGAAACGAGGATCCGTGCGCGCTTTCATTGCAAACGGAAAGTGTAACGCTAGCAAAACTCGACGGATAGGCGTATCGAGGAGGTTGCGCTGGAGGGTAGATGGTTTGAGTGAGCCCTCGGGTGTAGACTGGGCTAGAAGGACCCCTTCACGTCCGAATGAAATTATTTCTCTTCCGAGGCGCAAGATATCGTCGTATGACGGCTGGAACTGAAAATCACTTATGAGACGTGATATTTCGAGGCGTGTGCGGAGCGACTTCAGGAGTTGGATTTGTAGCGAAGTTTGGGTATATACCTCACTCGGCTTTGAGATAGGGGGTTCTTTAGTCATCTCATCGATTTCACTGTCGTTGATGTTGGATGGTGGCTCGGTATCCCAATCTCCTGGCGAGATGAGGGGAGGATTGCCAGAGTCGAAAGATGATGAGATGGTCATTTCCAAGACGGTAGCCCAGAGACGGCGACGGAGTTCTGCATGCAATACGGACATACGAGGGAAAAGTTTGGGGTCCCGGTGGAAACCCATTGTGATTGCCATGCGAATTAGTGAGCCGACTGAGATCCAGACTAGGTCGCCGCCTACACCTGTTGTTTGTCGCGCGAGGAGGACGAGGCAGTGGACTTGGAGTCCTGACAGGTTTAGGCGGCCTTTTTCGAAGGGTGCTGACATCCATGATTGGGCAGCGTAGACCCATTGCATCGCCGAAGATCGGATCGAGCGGTAGTCGGCCTCTTGGTAGAACATAGTCCCAATAGCCATGACGAGTAATAGCTTCACCAGGAAGCCAGTACAGGCATTTTGTGGATCATTCCAGTACTCCGCATATTCCCTTTCGAAGGTTGGGATATGGAGAATCCTGTAAGTTGATTCAAAAGTTCTTATGTACAGATGGACCAACTTGTCAGACGTTTCACGGGGCGGGACGTAGTCTTTGAAATTTGGATTGACATGCCATTGGGTGGGTCGCTCTGCTTTCGCTGCTCTAGCCATGGTCTTACACTTTTCGAGGAGATTCTTGATCTCAGATGTCCTGATGGCAAAGTGATCTGAGTCAAGTAGGTCGAAGGCTGTCTTATTTCTGAAGTTCGAAACTTTCTGGAACTAGACAAACTGCATTAGCAAGCAATATAGTTGGTAGGCGTGCAGCTTACATGTTCAAAAGAACTCATCCAATGACTCTGTCCAAAAAGCCGCGTCTTGGAGACGCTCCCTCGCAATTCTGGCACCGGGACTCTGGTTGCTTGCCCGAACAAAGTCTGATTATCATTCGTGGAGAAGCTCGTCCATGAAGGATCCAAATTCCCTGGTGAGACTGTGTTCAACGTCTGCTCCAGTTTGCTCACTCGGTCTATAAGAACTTGGACATTCTGTTCGGATTGAGGTTCTTCCTGGCTTCCAAGGCTTGGGGAGTACAATGTCGTTGCATTAGAGTGAGATTCATTGAATAGAGGTACTGTCCTTGGTGATGACCCATTGGGCTTTGCCTTGTTGTCTGCCACATCGGGTACGAAAGGGACAATAAGTCCACCTGACCCTAGATCCCCATACTCATTGCTTTGAGGTGGTACAGAGGATGTGGCTGACGAGCTGTAGATAATTGGGAGGTTAGCAACTGCTCATTCTGTTTTGATGATGCTGAGTATCTGCTCCCAAGAGGTGATGAGCTCCGACGTGATGAAAAGCTTATGAGACAGCCCGGAAGGGAAGCTTATGAACGCTCATAATGGCTTATAATGGCCATCCAATTTTGAACGATTTTGAATACCGTTCATGAGACATCGAAAACCGGGCACCATACTCTCCGAATGACTCACCTCGGCTTGGTCTTGGCAGTGTGACCATCTGTAGGTCTGGGGTGACCATCTTTGTAGGTACAGTTCGCGCTTTTCGACTGGGTACACTGCGTACAAGGAACGTTGCGATCGCATTTAATTTTCCGGCGCCGGCATTCTACGCATGACAGAGCCGGCCGTCGCCGTTTGCGCGGTGGTACTGCAGATTCGGACATGAGTTGGCCAAACATCTCGAGCGCAGCATCACAAGGGAGATTATTAAATCAAAGTGGAGGAGGGGATGATCTGATAAGATTGTGAGATAGATGGGAGCGTCTCCTCGGGCCTTCGGCCTTTAACTTTTTTCGCGGCGCGACCCAATGAAAACGGCTCTTTATGTCCAGTCTTGGTGGCTGAAACGAGCCTCTCGTCTGCCATACAGCGATCGCACCAACAGCCAATCAAATTATGTCTCGGTTGACAATTTTGCCGTCCATACACCGAATGCGCAGTTGCGGTCAACTCAAACCTCGTAAGAAACGCTGCAGGTTTGGCCGTCTTGCATCGTATAAAAGGGTCTTTCCCCGACATCATGCAAAATGTGAAATCACTTCACGTGCTCCTCTTCGAGTAATATTTAGTCGATTTTCGATTTCTTGTAATATTCACTTTCATTTGGGTCTCCCAAAATCAGCCGAAATGGGTTCACCAGATGAGAGTCAGCCTTCCAACAACAGTACAGCAGATATCGAGAAAAACGTGGCCGATAAAGATGCTACGCCATCTGTCGAGGATACCTCGATAGAGGAAAAGGCAGTCGAGCCAGTTCCTCCTCACATGGACTTCCCAGAAGGAGGGGCCCGAGCCTGGAGTGTTGCACTTGGTACTGCGGGGGTTCTCTTCTGTACTTTCGGCTACGCCAATGCTTTTGGGTAATTATCGACATACAAAATTTAATGCCGCCTTCTGACATGAATAGTGTTTACCAAGAATATTATGAGACGAATCAACTGCGCCACAACAGTCCGTCAGCGATCTCCTGGATTGGGTCGATTCAGATCTTCTTTCTATTTGGTGGCACACTCTTTGGTGGACCTCTGTTCGACAGATACGGTGCTAAGGCAGGGCTTTCCTACCATGTCCTTGCGTTCAATTTTAATTGACGTGTTATTACAGGTCATCTGGCCGGCGGCAACCATCTACGTCTTCTCAGTATTCATGACCAGTCTTTGCAAGGAATATTGGCAGTTCATGCTAGCCCAAGGCGTCCTAGGCGGCTTTGGAATGGGCATGACAATGGCACCCGGGATGGCAGCAACAGGTCAATACTTCAACAAGAAGCGCGGCGCCGCAATGGGCAGTACGTATTTCTCGGAGCCTTGCTTCCCAGATTTAGCCGGTTTCATGAGTTTTACTCCGGAACTTTTACTCTGTAAAGGATATATTTCGAGTTTGGGACTCACTATTCCTGGCTAACTTGAGTCTCTTACTCGCATTGAGCAATTACTAACTCTGGAATTTTTCACAGTCGCCGTCGCCGGGTCCTCCCTGGGCGGAGTCATTTTCCCTATCGCCCTTAGCAAGATGCTCTACAACCACAAGCTTAGCTTCGGGTGGTCCGTTCGAGTATGTAGCTTCCTCATGCTCGCTATCTTGGGTCTCTCCTGCTGCGGTATCCGAGCAAGACTCCCTCCGCGAAAGGGCCAGTTCTTCATCCTGTCCGCTTTTACTGAATTCCGGTTCCTTAGTTTGATTGGAGCTGTGTTTCTGATTATGATGGGCGTCTTTGTCCCTTTCTTCTACCTCCCATCATTCGCTGTCTACCACGGCATGAGTCAACTGCTCGCGTCCTACCTTATCGCTATCCTCAACGGGGCTTCGTTCTTTGGTCGTGTCGTACCCGGTATCTTGGCCGATAAATTCGGACGTCTGAACGGACTTTGCGCCGCTGCACTAGCAAGCGGTATCCTGGCATTGTGCTGGCAGAAGGTCACAACCAACCCCGCCCTTATTGTCTTTGCAGTTTTGTACGGATTCTGTTCCGGCGCGATTGTTTCTCTCATGTCGGCTGCCCTAGCCCAAGTCCCCAGCAATCCGCGAGACATCGGAACATATATGGGCATGGGCATGTTTTGCGTATCATTTGCTGTTCTCATCGGGCCTCCGATCAATGGCGCTTTGATCACGCACTATCATGGCTTCACCCAAGTGACAATCTTCAGCGGGGTAATGATTGTGGTTGGGGCCTTTTGCGTCTTGTTGGTCAAGCACGCCAACGGGAAGGGAATTTTGACAAAGTTTTGAGAGTACTGTAGGTAGGGAGGAATGACGGAGCTGGCGGAGACAACAGACTTGTAATACCAACCATTAAGCATTTCTTGTAGAGAGTTCTCAATTCAAAAGTATATAGACATCTAATTCATAATCTTCCCCTCAATCACACTCTCAACCAACCTTGGCTTCTCTAGTCTTGTCCATTACTTCCTTCACAATTCCCTTATAATCCTGCGCCCGATACGGCACGAATGTATCCCTCAGCCCTAGCAATCCTCTCTTCCGATGAACCTTCAGCCCCAAATCCTTCATCCCTGTAGAGAAATCAGAGGTCAGTAATTTTTCACTCCATTTGGGATATTAGGTATGCGCTTCTGAGATAATGACTTCACTTGCTCATTCCGTTTTGAGAGATTCTGAGTGCGTACTCACGAAACTCCTTGAGAGAGGAAATAATTTAATACACTAGGAGCTTACACATATCAATTACGTCCTGGATCTCGGCAGACGCAATCTGTCTTTGCCGACCCCTCGATAGATATCGACGCGCAGACCACGCATTTACCTTTGCGATCTCGTAGTCCATTTCCGGTTTCGAGGGAAGTGGATGAATTGACTCGAGGAGACCTTCCATCCAAGCTACCCCCCATAGTGCTGAGACTTCGGCGGAAATGGATGTTTGGATACTGGTCACAAGACCGAGGAGTATCAGGGAGTGATCTTGTTTTGCTGCTAGTGACGAGGGGAGAATATAGCGGTAGAGACGGGTCGGTGTGTGGTCAACTGGTCTCTCGAAGTGCGGAGGAGGCGTCTTCAGTATGGGTAACGCGTCTAGGACTGCCTTCTCTCCACGCTGGTGCAGATATTCCCAGTATCTTGCGGTTGTGGCATCTTGGTACTCGAGTGGTGCCGAAATTCCTAGATCGATGGCGAGGGAGGGCTCAAACAAATCGGACTTGTACTCCCAGCCAGTCGCGAATACAACTGCGTCGGACGGTAGGACCTCGCCGTTGGAAAGAGTGATGTTGGATCCGAACATCGATTTGATCGAAGCTCGGTGAACTGTTATCAGGTCTCCTGAGTGGAGTTGCTTTACGAATTCTTCGTTGCCGTGCAGGCCGCTTATACTTGCTGTGAAGAACAAAGCACTAAAATTGTCAGATGAATCTTTCAAATATTGCCGACAAGCGCTCACTCTCTGGTTTCCGGGTACAGCTTCTCGATATTTGCTGACTTTGTCTTGTACGGCTCCATGGTCAACGGCGTCGAGCTCGCTTTGGCCCATATCCTCCTGCAAATCCAGTTCCCAAGCTTGCTCTTCCCACTATACAAGAAGCGATGCCAAAAGCTGTTGATAGAGAAGATGGAGGGTGTCAGAATGTTCTTCCAGCGGCCTGCGAAAACTCCTCCGTGGACGCCCTTCTTCCTTACTTCGACCATCATTCCCGGACCGCTGCCTGTGTCTCGGATCACCCAGTCGACTTTCTTCCCTGCTAAGATACAAAGGTTGATGGTATCGATCGCTGATTTGCACCCTCCGTAGACGGTGACTCGATTCACTTTCGACGAAGTGAGAGCCTCATGATGAATCCCAACGTCTTTAGAGTGTAACACCAATCCCTTGAAATCCTCCCTCGAAACATCAGGCCAGTTCGGTTTCGAGGCCAAACCAGTAGCCAGAATCAGCTTATCACACACAACTCTGTCCTTCTCATCCGGCCCGTCAACTGTAACCTCCCATCCCTCTTTTCCATCATCTCGTCTGGCGACCTTCGACACCTTGGTCCCTAATTTCATGCACTGGGTCAAGGTGTACTTCTCCGCATAAATTCGCCAGTAATCATGCACTTTCTGTCCGGGTAAATCGGACCAATCTTTCAACCCCACGACGTCGCGCATGGGCATGTCCGAGTAATCGAATAGCCCGACGGGGCTGTCTGCGTAAAAGCCAGGGTAGATTCAATCTTGGTTCCAGACCCCGCCAAGAGTACGCTCGGCGTCGAAGATTGTGAGGTTGATGGAGGGATCGACTTCAAGGTATCTGAGCTGGCGTCAGCGAATGGCACGAGAAGCAGGGTTTGGAGTGACAGACGTTTTCGCTGCGATCAATCCTGCCCATCCTGGGAATGGGCTTTAGTGATGTGAAAATCAATTCAGGAGTTGAATCGCGCTCACCTGCTCCAACGATAATCACACGCTTCGGACTAGATGCGCCATTAGCAAGGGTTGATATAGTCGAGGCCATCTTTCGATATCGCGAGAGCGAGGCGACAATTTTGGTCCTCATGCAATCACTCGGACTGAGTGATCACGACATTGTGAAGGGGTCTTGATGCTCTCCCTTATGTTATTGCTGCAAGGAGATCACCACCTTCTGGCGCCGACATTGTGCTGGCAAAGCTGAAGTAAGCGCTAGCTCACATGTGATGTAATACGAGCACGTGAGATTCACCTATCAGCTACTCATCTCCTTTTCATCAAAATCTCATTTTCTTACTTTCATCCAGAAAGATCCGTAAAAGCCATTCTTTAGAGAGACTTGAAGCCAAGGAGGAGGGTGATATTGCCCTATATTCTCGGTGAAAACTGTAACATGTCGTCCAATTTTCCATCCACTTGCCTAATTACAGGGGTTCGTTACCCATATCAGCCCCGCGATGTGGCTTGAAACCATATTAGTGGCGCAAATAGAGTTGTGGGCCGATCAATCATCGGCCCAAGTGCCGGATAGATTCGTAAAGTTCCTAATGCACCCCTAGATTTCCAGAAATCACGAGCTAGTACTATGTAGGATAATCCAACTTGGTAAAGCAATTTTCCCAAATGGTGTACATCCCCGGTGCCTCAGCTCCATTTTATGTGCTAAAAACTTCCCGAACAGGTATCTTGCACTTGTAATAACTATAATTGAAGGTGAATTGGAGTCTCGATTCTTCAAGATTTTTGGAACTGTGAGTAGCTTACACCAGTCCTTGGTTATTACGAATCATTCTTGGCATCTAGGTCTTGGCGGTACTGGTAGTTCTATTGTGGATCATTGTTACTGCTGGGACTATCCAACGCTAAATCACAGGTGGGATGTTTTATGCTTCGTGCTGTTGGTTGGAATTGCCTAATCAGGTATAGCCTGTATTTACCCCTCTTTTGTGATATAAGAGAGCTCTGCCCCTCCTTGTATTTCAGTTCCTGAGATATCAGCTAGGTCTAGAAATGCCACTATATTTCGCCCCCAAAACACAGCTCAACTGACACGTGCCTTGGTTCAAAAGCCAAGCTGAAGGAACCAACTTCTATTTCAGCAAGAGGTGGCCACGATGCAGTCTGACTTGGCTTGGGCTTGAGGTCAATCAGGGGATAACAGGCGAGATATATAGATACTAGTGAAATTTTGCAAAAACCAAGATCATG
>NXFV01001083.1:0-10190 GCA_002803225.1 Gamarada debralockiae | reverse complement strand
GCAGCAACCTGGTGGCAGCAAGGCCGGTCAGATGAGGCTGAACGGCTTGAGGTCGAAGTACTCAAGCTACAGAAGGAGGTACTTGGCGAGAAGCACCCTGATACAATTACAACTATAGAAAACCTAGCAACAATTTATCAACAATCAGGTTACAATAACCGAGAAGCAGGGCTAAAAATAACGCCCTCTAATGCTTCAAATACCCTGGATTCTATTCAACAAGAAGCAACTCCCAATAAGTCTCAAAGCAGGTTGAAGAAATGGAAAAGAAAAATAACAAAGTCGAGAAGGCTTGAGGATACTTGACACTCTTATCGAAATTATCTCAGCATATGCCAATCGAGAGAAATATTCGGGTCTGCGTTAAACTATTTCTTAAATGCAACAAAGAGCACTACGCGGCTAGGAAACTGTCCCGTGGATGCACTGATGCTAGGGAGAATAAGGTCTCCATCTCACCTATTGGTAAGATAATCAACTATTAGAGACTTTGAGATCGACCTAGCATAAGGATAGCAGGGGATTTCCTACTAAGCCAGTTGCAAGAAGTGACATATTCGATATGCTTGATGGCAGGAACATCCTTTTCTGTCAATTAAGCCTTGATGTTGATGCCGTCGATGGCAGGATCCAAGAGCCTTGGCGGAATGTAGGGAGGCCTCGTGTTGGTTGGAACTGCCTAATTGGGTATAGCCTGGATTTTCCCCTCCCTCTTTTATAGCATAAGAGAGCTCTTCCCCTCCTTGTATTTTCAACTCCTTAGATATCAGCTAGCTCTAAAAATGCCACTATATTTCGCCCCCAAACAGCTCAAGTGACACCTCGCTCGACTAAGACTAGCACCACCACGCACGACCCTCTTTGCCCACTTCCACTAGAACCGATATGAACCATCATGAGAAGGTATCTTGACGCGGGAGTCGAAGCCTGGATGAGAAGAAAAATTGGAGAAAATTGAGATATTGCTCTCCGTCTCTTAGAAGCCAGATCGGGCATGATACAGGCTGCAGCTACAAGCCATTCCACAACGTCAGACGCCGTATACGCGGCAGGTGCTGCGGTGCACGCCTCGTGAGTAGATCTGCTAAACATTATTCTGCTAGTGGCATGTCTCGTCTTTTTAAGATTGTGACTTTATAGATTATAGCTAATTCGCAGCTAGTCCCTCCGAAACCACTTAGGGTGCTACCCTTCGGCCGCAATAGGGATTTTGTTGGCCGTCAGTCTCAGCTAAATCGACTCACCACGATATCCTTCAGGCTCGGATACATCAAGGCTACTCGCCTTCCACTTTGAGTCGCGGGCTGTTGGTTGGAATTGCCTAATCAGGTATAGCCTGTATTTTCCCCTCTTCTGTGGTATAAGACGAGCTCTTCCCCTCCTTGTATTTCAGCTCCTTAGATATCAGCTAGGTCCTATAAATGCCTCTATATTTCGCCCCCATACAGCTCAACTGACACGAGCTTTCTCAATGTAGCTCAATTATTGGTTTAGGCTGCATACTTTTGCCTATTTGAGCTGCTGCATCTTGCGTTTGATACTCAAAAGGGATTTGATTCAGCTGCTTGGCGAGCGGTGAGATATCTTGAAGTTTTCGTCGGTTGTGGCTGTCAGAATGTCGGATTCGCTGTCTCTCGGTGATAGTGTGCCGAAGATTTTTGGCACATGCTCACTATCCAGAGCTCCTCAATTCTTGGCAGCATCCACTGTGCCTCCCCATTATTTCGTTCTTCGTCACTTCGAATGCCGGTGTCGAATCTCAGCGGTAGAGGGCCCTCTCCGGGAGGATACTGGGGGAGACTGTCAACGTATAGCTCTAGGAGGCCTTGGTAGAGCCGGGAAGACCCAAATTGCCTTAGAATGTGCTTTCCAGCTCCAGACAATTTCTCCGACGTGTTCTGTGTTTTGGGTCCGGGCAAGCGATACAATAAGTTTCGATAATGCGTATCGTGATATTCGGCGGCAACTCAAGATTCCTGGGTTTGAGGACGATAAAGCAGACGTTAAGAGATAGTCAAGACCAGGTTACCAGTAGTCCAGGAAAGTACAGGAAAATGGCTCATGATTATGGACAACGCAGATGACTTCGAAATGTTCTATCACGACAGCCATAAAGACAATAAATCCGGTGCATTATCTGAGTATATTCCATTTAGCACTCTTGGTGCGATCCGGGTCGTGTACTCGTAGAACCTCTCTCTTCTCTCCTTAGCTTAGCATTTTCGTATAATACAGCACCTTCTACGTAGAGGCTTTAATGCGTGAGATTCCATTGCATAGAGCTGTCACACTATCTGACCCCACCCCTGTAGACTCGGCCGTAAAGGTACGGACGTACAGGCAGTATAGGGAGTTCGATAGTCTATAAATACAGGCTCTGTAGAACTGTAAGAATTAAGTCAAGTTCAGTGAAGCCTGCTCCAGGATGTCTTCATTGACAACACGTGACCCATAATAGCCTCATATTTCTGTTGGAGCTCTGTGATACAATGTACACTGTACAGCTGCAGTTTGTATACTGGTTGTGTATAGGGTTCACCCCGCTTAGAGTGCTAAATCCAGTCGTCAACCTCCATCAAAATTGCAACAATTTCGACACGGGACAATGTCCATATACGTGTCTGCGAGCCAACCAAGCTTCACTCGGCCTTACAAATTTCTTTAGCGGTCTCTACACAACGACATAAGGCTTAGATACGATCTCCTCTCTGTTCGATAGCCCATGACCGGGCAATAGTTTTCGATCTGATAGCTGATGTCATCTTGATATCTGCTAAAGACAGGCCAAAAGTTGGATGACTCTTAGCCAACCATGTCCTCCAAAGGAGACAAGAGCAAAAGAAAGAAGCCAAAGGAAAGGGAAAAATTCTCAAAAGAGAAATCCTCAAAAAAGAAATCCTCAGGACAGAAGACAGAGTTGAGTCGATGGAGCGACTGGACATGGAGTGACGAACATAAAAAATACTATCGTTATCGAATTGACTCCGCTGGTAAGAGCAGCTTTCGATGGCTTAGTATACAAAACTGACTAGGGGACTTAAAGGAAAGTACGAATACGACTACGACGAAGCGACTCTACCCACCTTAGAAGCCTATTCTCCAGATTATATGAGATCCGAAGACTTGAATGAAAGCTACCGCGATCGTGCTTTGGAGGTACAAGTATGTACTCGACGTCCAATATTGAAGCTTTCATACATTGCTGTGACTGGGTGGACTAGTAGAACGATATATTTTGGAAACGGGTCGATGAAGTCGGAATATTTAGAAACCGTCGGCGCTGACATATTTTCTCTAGCCTCGAAAGAGTCCTCCAGAAGATCCACATAGCGTATCCCGCAGTTGCCCGCAGACGGTAGAGATCACGGTGAACCGACAGCAAGTACTTGCCTCAGAAGGGCATGATGAGAACACATTTGTATCTGCATGGTTTGCGGCGACGTTGAACGGCAAAAGAGAACGCTCGAGACGGACATACACTGACCTTGCGTCTGGGAATTCATACGAAACGAAGAAGCGTATGACCGCAGAGATTGGGGCC
Organism: Gamarada debralockiae; assembly: GCA_002803225.1. Classification (NCBI taxonomy): domain Eukaryota; kingdom Fungi; phylum Ascomycota; class Leotiomycetes; order Helotiales; family Hyphodiscaceae; genus Gamarada; species Gamarada debralockiae. The sequence continues at coordinate 6,649 of NXFV01001083.1, read as the reverse complement.
AAGAGAAAGGAGTCCAAGGATGTCGTTCTTTATGTTCTCCCAGAGAATTGCCCTGTCGAGTATTCGATTGTGCTTGGGAAAGCATTGATGTCCTGGCTCCGCCCAAGCGTAACACCAGGTTCACAATTTCAACAGACGAATTCTTCTCCGCCATCCGCCGCACTTCCGTACGAAACCCCGTACACGGCAACAGCAGGGCGGGACCAGGTTTACGCTACATGTTATCGGGCTTTAAGCCAACTAACTCCTCAGGCCGCTGGAGTGGAGGGGTACAGCTTATCACCAGGCGATCCAGCTGAAAAATATTATGGTTACCCGACTAGCTCTGAGGGAGAATCAAGCCCGTACAACACCCTATCACGATTACCCTACAATGCTCTACCACGACATTCTTCGGAAACTTCGACAGTAAACACATCTTCTCATGTTGACCCGGAGCCGATGTACTAGGACCTGTGATGATCCAATCGACAGAAAGGAAACGCCGCCTTTCAAAGCGAAGTCCAGGAGCTTTGAAAGGAAGCTCATGTATTTTAAGTTAGGATCTACGCCATGATTTTTGATAGGATTATTTCTATCTTTGGATCTTAAGCTTTCCTAGGAGTTGGCGTTCGATAATGTGTTTCAATTATGTGTGACGTTTCTCCTTCAAGACATACGTTGGATACCATGGCGTTTGTAGCATCTGCTTGGACAAGGCTGGAAATTGATTTCTTTTCCCCCCACGTAGCTGATCCGCGGGGTTTTCGAGAGAAAGCTATTGAACACGATAATGTGTAATTTTTTCTCTTGTCCTTTGACTGATCCGTAGTTTACATCAATGTAATTCCACATCGTGACGACAATTCGGTGTTCGCAATAAATGGAGACGCAGCCAATAAATACAACCATATCCATAACTAGTGTGTTGTAAGCGAAAAATACGATTTTCTAAAAAAAGCGAACACCCATTTTGATAGAAACTCCCCCACTATATAACTCAACAACAATACCTCCAATTCAAGCTGCAGGTAGTTCAAAATGACTGTGTTAATTAGCTCTTTCAACTGACGTATGCATTTAGTATCTGCCATGCCTACTCGACTTGCACCTGCGGTTGCCGACTCGTTAGACCGTGATATTAGCGCTGCCCTCCCTAATCTCGATTATCGAACGATGTGCATGATAGCTACGAACCATCGCTGTAGCTATGAGACTGTAAGGCGTCATAAGGTTCGAATAGAGACAGGGCTGCCTAGGCCAGCGCGTTCTGGGGGTCCAATTCGAGTGATAGACAAAGAGATAGAAATCGCGATTTATCACCTACTCGACAAGTTCCCTTGGTTCTATCAGGACGAGATCTCCGACTTCCTCCGTGAAGTATACGACATAGAAGTACGCCAAAGCTCTATTTCGAGGGCTCTAGCACGAATCAAGATCACACGAAAGAAGCTGAAGGTCGAGGCAGCACAAAGGAATGCAGAGCTACGAATACAATGGCGGGACCAACTACAAAACTTCACAGCAGAGCAGTTGATATTCGTTGATGAATCAGGGAGTGATGGACGAACTGGAGACCGCAAATACGGCTGGTCTCTCAAAGGGACAAGTGCTAGGTGTAAGAGATGGTTAGCAAGTAGAGTTCGAATATCACTTCTCCCAGCTTATACAATAGAAGGTTATATCGCTGGTATGACCTTCCCAGGGACCTGTACTGCAGAGATCTTTGAGAGGTTTATATGCGACGATTTACTCCCTCTTTGTAACGCCTATCCCAAGTCTCGATCTGTAATAGTCATGGATAATGCATCAGTCCACCATGCACTCTTCGATCAACTAGAAATAGCTTGTGAGGCAAGGGGGTTATGGCTACTCCTTTTGCCCCCTTACTCCCCTGATTTCAACCCAATCGAGGAGTCCTTCAACGACCTTAAAGCCTTTATCCGCCGTCACTACCGCAAGCGCAGGAATCACTTCTCTGATTATCAGTCATTCCTTGAATGGGCAGTCCTTCAAGTTGGTACTGGTCCCGCAGCAGAGGCAAGAGCACGGGCTCACTTCCGGAATGCCGGAGTCCCTGGGGTTCCAGTAGATTAGTATAAAGATTAGTATAAGAGACAGGGCAAAGCAGTACCAGTTGTAAGGACCTTTTTCGATGGTTTTGCGGATGGTTTTGCGGATGTAGGATTGTCCGCAGAGGTAGGAGCGTCCGCAAGAGTTGAAGGAGCGTCCGTAAGAGTTGAAGGAGCGTCCGTAAGAGTTGAAGGAGCGTCCGTAAGAGTTGAAGGAGCTGAAGGAGCGTCTGCAAGAGTTGAAGGAGCGTCCGCAAGAGTTGAAGGAGCGTCCGCAAGTGAGGAAGGAGCGTCCGCAGAAGTGGTTGAAGCGTCTAGCAGGGGAGAGGGAGGACATGGCATTTGAATATCTGCAGGCTCAAGACTGCTAAGCACATATATATTCCAATTGACTAGTTTAATCTAAGCTTTTCCAAGTGTACTCATATGTTGAATAAGAGCATGTTTTCTATAGCAAAACGCCCGCTTTTCCATTCCCAAATAGTCAAAGAAACTCTATGTAAAGAACGCCTCTAATCCTCAAAAAAGTCAGATGTAGGCAAAGGTAGAGAGCTATTGCGTAGAGCTATTAAAGCTTTTTGTGCCTCATAGGCCTCACGATCTGTGGCAGCAGCCTCCTCTTCAGTGATATTGAGCATAGTGTTGTACTATTTCTTGAACTCACTAATCTTAGACTGAATCTCTAAGACTATGCTAATCTTATACCCTCGAGATGTGAGTAGATCAGGGTTTAGATACTTGATTTGGTCAACTATAATCATCTAGTCTTGACACTCCTTAATCACTTCAAGAATAGCTTGCTTACGAGCCTCTTCGCTTTCTTGGGTCAGTAACCATGACCCTAGCTTTTGAAGAGACGTCGTCTTATTGGCTGTTAACCGCAAAGGGGAAGAGCGAATAGCGAGTGGCTATACTTGAGAAGAGGTTTCCGAATTAAGATTAGCGTCTGGGTAGTATAAGGGAGGAGGAGGGAGTTGGGCAGCCGCATATTAATAGTAAACGTTTGTGACACTAGTACTTGAAGACGTAGTAGACTCTTCTTTAATAGGGACTAGCGTCTCAGCGGTCTTCCGGTTGCCATGTCTCTTCCTTTGCATAAGCTCCCGGCCAGTAAGGTACTGAGCAATCCAATCAACAGGAGGCTTATTAACTGTTACTCCCTCCTTCTTTGCAATTACTATCTTGGCCCAATTATCTTGCTCAAGGAGTAAGACTCTATGGTGATCCTTGTTCTCTATTTTATAGTAACATAGACTATGGTTCTCACACCTTGGCTCCTTACACATATGTCTTTTAAAGATCTCTTTCCTCTTGAGCTCTTGCTTCGATTCTCTTATCTCTTTGGCATGCTTAGGGGCAGGTATATATTTAGTGATAGATGAACGAATTGATGGTTTTGAAGTTGAGTCAATATCGGTATTCTCTTCTTCTGATCCTGAAGACCCATGGTTAGCGAATAGGTCCTTATCCCTAGGTCCGTCCTACGAAAATTGGATATGCCGAGCGTGTTTTAGCTGGGATTTCCCCCCTTTCTTGTCTTCTTTTAGCGAAGGGGTTATTGGCCGATTATCCGTTGAGAAGTGATATGCTATGTAGACCTTCTTCCTATCTTTCCCCTACTTGTGTGGTCTTATAGGCGTAGGGCAATGAGTATCTCCCCCTACCCCTCTTCATCCCTTACTCTCACCGCAGACAAGCTCTTGTTTGGTACTCCAATTGTAACTAGCCAAACCCTCTCAACTGGCCTCCAAGAGCCTAGTAGCCCTCTATTATCTGTCTATTCATTGACGTCGTCCTAGACCATAAGTTGGAGGTCAAAGAAAAGAGGTTTCCAACGCTCGATATTATTAATATCTTGTGTTTTTAGCAAAGTCTGCTTGCTCTTCCTATTAATAAACTACTCTATATCAATAGTCACAAACTGTTGATAGCCTAATATCTCTCTTGTAGGGTCGAATTGGCGGCGACTATAAGTCGCAGGGAGACTAGGAGGAGGAGTGTCTTTGGTGATAGTAGGTAGGGACGACGGAGGCTCTAGCGCAGGGGATGAGATAGTGATTGGTGACTGTGGGACTGGCGTAACTGCTTTGGGAGGCTTGGTGATCTTAGCAGAGCGTTTACGTATAGCTTTAGCCTTGGGTTTAGGCTGTACTACTAGTTGAAGTAAGTCGAGGGCCTTTTGGGAGGGGGCTGGGGTCCGAGTAGGCCTTTTCGTAGGGACCTCCTCTTCTACAAGCTTCCCGGCCTGGCGCTTAGAGCCACGAGTACCTTGCATGTCGCTGTTGAATTATCCGCAAAAAGTAAGTCAATTGGAGTTGTGGTTGCAGAGATATGGGGGTTCATAAGTCTCATCAAAAAGCGGTGTTCCAGAAAATCGGGTTCTATGTAAATTCGCTTACAACACACTAGTTATGGATATGGTTGTACCCCTTGGATCTCCCAGCCGCTTAGTAATGTATTTTGAGACCTACGGCTTCCACTAGCTATCACGTGAGGCTCCCTTCTCTACCAATGTACCAATATGAATTTTTTGCCGGTGTATCTACATGGCTTTGCGCATTGTGCAATATAGATAGCACAGCTGAGGCGGCTACTCGCATGCTCTCGTGAGAATTCCGGTACTACCAAATAATTGATGGCGGCTCGGGCACTCAATATCTCTGAATGGTAACGACGTATGCCCTGTAGCTCATCCATACTAGTCTTTAATAATTCCTTTGAAAGCAATTTCTGGTACTTCTCCACCAGTTGCAGGCTCTGAGGTTGCTATACGCGCGGTCCCAGAGTGACTGCGCGGCATTCGATTCGATGTCCTTCACTGAATTGCGTCTAGTAATAGGAGTTCACGAACCATCTTCACGGTGTTCTGATTGCGTCTGGCTATTGGTAAAGGAGGCTGTCGATCGCGCCCCTGCCTTGATATCTTGGGCTGAAAATCTCCCGTCTCCTGCTGCAGACTCCGAGGTAGAGGATAGCTTGGAATCGTCTCGTTTGAGCTTGTGGTATGCTTTGTTCCAAAGTTGTTCTGGCAGGCTTGAGGAGGTATGTGATGCCATGTTAGAGGTGGCTGGCTGGGCAGCAGGTGTTGTTAGAGAAGGAGAAACCTCTATTGCGGTCGCTAGTTACTGAACAGAAGGTGCAGGTTCCGCAGTCGATGGCGTGCCTTGGTGAGAAGATCGGAGCTCGACATTTACTAGAGCATGTAAGTTTCAAGAAGAGTTCTCCGCCGGTCAAGAAAGTCTTGCATGCCCGTAGATGGCGCCGCCGACAGAGCGGACGAGGCTACCCGAAGGCACCGGGATCCGAAAGTACTCGACCGATTACGGAAGGGAAGAGCGAGCTGAGTTGCCAAGCACTTAATCTTAGAAGTCTTAGTAAATGAAATTTATAGAACAAGCTACAGTACTGTACTGGCGAGTATTGACGAAAAACGATGATTACAACGGCCGATTAAGCTTGGAGTGAGAAGGTACAGCACATCGGAACATTACCCTTGTACTGCGCTTTACTTGAAACGGCAAAGCTCCGCACAAGGATTAACTCAGAAGTGGGGTCGACTCTTTACAAGAGAGTGTTTGGTGGAAGCCGGTTTCGAGGTTTACTATAACCTCATCAGCTTCTTGAATTGCAAGCAAGAGACCAGACACCGTCCGAGGTTATTTTCTGAGTGGCAACGATGACGTGATAGGACCTCCTTGCAATGGATAAGGCCACGAATCGCACTATGAGTGCATACTCAAGGAGGTGGCAGGAGAGTGCCTGGCTACTGAAGTCAGTGAGAGGAGGCACGATCGCGTCTAATCAGTGCAGTAAGAAGTGATTTGACCCCTGAGACTCGTCGCGATTTGAGGGGAATTTTCCTTTCTAGCCGAATGCATTCTTGGAGGGCCTCTCTTATCGAAGTCAGGGATGGCGCAATCTCTTTCTCGCGCCTCCTGGCATGTGCCTCCCCACGAGAATAGGTCAGTCACGTGATTCAATGCTGCCCCCTTGGTTTGGCAAAGTGACTCTGAGATCTTTTAAAAGCTTATTTCATTGTGCTAAATCTGTACTGCTTTACTGCCAGATTTCTCTGGGTGCAACAAATGTACACTATAAGAGGTACCTGATAGAACAAGTAAACGCCAGTATCCAACAAACTCAACCAGGATTATAGATACAACGTCTGGACGGCAGTTACTCCCTTTATCGCTACTCTCTCCCCTCTAGTATTCTGCAGATCCTTCCCTTCGATAATATCCATCGGCACTTCAAGTAGCTCAGTCTATATTGTCTCCTACGTCTCTGACTAATGGGAACCTGCGCTCACATCGTGCAATGCTTAAAGGCATTGCTTTATACTTGTCGTATTCCTAAAATATTATGTAGGGTATCTGGGCTTTAACAATGCGCAGTGTATGCCGAGCTTCCCTAGTGAGAAGATCCGTATTTAAATCTCGATTCGAATTTCCGAATGGTTGTATTATTCTAAAGAGCCACGCCTTAGTAGTAGCTTTGTTACTAAGAGTAAGCGATGAAAAAGTAGTAAATTTAGCGCTTTATTTTAAGTTGTAAATATAGTTAAAGTAGCCGAGCGCGATATTGTAGTGGGGAAATCG
>NXFV01001079.1:0-66095 GCA_002803225.1 Gamarada debralockiae | reverse complement strand
ATAGCTAATAAAACCTATAGAAGGATCTAGGGTCTAGTCTAAGGAGAGAGGCTAGTCTAGAGCCTAGGGAGTCTAGTAAATCTAAGAATTTAGTTTAAGGGGCTAGTCTAACTAATACAGAACTTATAAAGGGAATCTAAAGTCTAGTCTAGGTATTAGCTAGAGAAGAGGCGTATATAGAGAGTATATCTATTAAGTAGTACTCTAAAGTACAAAAGAGTTTTACTAAACTTAATTAGATAAGTAATAAAGCTTAAGCTAATATTAGAAGGCTAATATAAAATAAGTAGCTATAGGATAATATATATAAGTGCTTACTTAAGGCGCTAATACTTAGTATATATATTTAACTTAAAAGAGTTAATTAATAGCTAATAGAAAGGGGATAAATAGGGCTATACTAATAAAGGTAGTAATAAAAGATTTACTTATATTAGCAGAAAGAGATAATAAAGAAAGGGTAATAGGAGGTTTTAATAAGATATAGGATATATAAAGAGCCGAGGCTTACTATAAGGGAGACTATAGCAAGGGCTTAGGAGAGGCGACTTATAACTAAATATTATATTTTCCTGAAGGAAGTATATTTAAAGAAGTATTTAAGAGGCGTTCAAGTAGTTTTAAGTATATTATTATAGACTAATGCCTTATTAAGAGAAAAGGAAAAGAGTACTTCTTATTAAAGCCTTTACTTACTTACCTAAGTATGTGTATATTCGAAGGAAGAGGTCAACCTCTATATATTGAAATTAGTATAGTAAAGCTAAATCGAGAAGGGGTGATATCAAAGTTGTAAGGGGAAGGAAGGAAGGTCGGGTTAAGGACAAGGAGTATGTTCGAGGATCAGGAAGGTCAAGGAGCTCGATTCGAAGTGAAGACGAAACTGTATATATAGTTAACTCGGAGTTAACCTAAGAGGGAATAGAGGAAAGAGAGGAGTTCTTATTTAAAGGTCGAAGTCGAATTGAAGACGAAGGAGTACGTTCGAGAGTCGGAAGGGTCGAAAAGCTTAATTTAAAGTAAAGACAAAGCTATATATATAGTTAGTCTAAAGTTAACCTAAGGGGAGAAAAAGAGAAGAAACTTCTTAATATATCGACTATAAAGGAGACAAGGAGACGTTATAGATCGATGAAAAGAACCTTAAAGAATATTAAATTATTTATATAGTAAAGGGAAGTATGACTTCTAAGGAGATATACTGTAAGGTCTAAGATTAAAGTGAGGAGGTCGAAGTCTGTGTTCAAAACTAGTTAGTAATAATAATAGAAAGGAGATACTTAATTGAGCTAAGGTAAGATTAAGTCGATAGCGAAAAGAAGAAGGAGAGATAATATTATCGATATTATCGAAGAAGTTAAAGTTAATTGAAGGTTATCGAAGTTATTAAAGAGTTGAAGAGAGGTTTAAAAGCTTTTCCTTTATAGGAATTAGGAGGCAATTGTGGGAGCCTAGCGAGCTAATTGCAACTCGCTTACATTGATGCCTAGATTGTTTGCTTTGTTTGAAGGGTTTGAAAGTAATGAAGTTGACGACGTTGACGTCGAGGGACGATCACATGATCGCAGTAGCAATTGCAGGGGGGATTCTTTTAATAGAGTATTATTCCTTTGTACGATTTCCTTTTCTTTTTTCTTTTCTTTTCTAGTGCTTAAGAGCAAGTACAAATGTAAGGGGGGACGAATGTGGTGGGGAAATCGGTTACGTTGATGCCAACCTCGCTTAGCTGGATATCACGTGCCAGCCGGGCATATTTTGTCTTTTGCAGCTGGACCTATACATGGATACCTATATATACATCGCAATCGTACAACTTGTTTTCTGATATATTTTTGTAGTGCGTTTGAGCACTTGACCTTCGTTTTACGTCGTTTTTGTTTTATCCCTCACTGAGAGCACGTGCGATACACAGCGCAATCAGGACGCGCTTATACTCGCATTTCGTTCCTTCTACAATATTTAGATAGTATTGTCTTGATAAAGCCTTCTCTAATATAAGATAGATAACTCCTTTAGGGGTCTTATGTAATGCAGAAGCTTCAAAAATCCGGGCTAGTGCTATAAATAGATAGAGGTCTCCGTCCAAAATTCGCTAATACAAAGTTTCTGGCGTTTCGAGGCCTAGTTTAATAAAGATGACGAATATTACTTTTAGGCTTATTGTAAAGCTCTTTAAAAGCTCCTCGAAGACTTCCTCTCTTATTGTCTTGCCTTTAAGTCTAATTTGCAATATAGCTAAAGTCATTCGAGTAAAGTAGTAAGGCAATCTCTCGATATTATTGATAATTGCTAGAAGAAGTGACTTGAGCTCTAATACTCATCGCGATAGGGCGATACTAAACGAATCTTCCTTATGAGAGCCGAATATATACCTAATAGCCTCTTTTATTAAAGATAGAGTTAGTGTAATCTTTAATCGATAGAACTTTATTGATTTCGCTAGCTGTTCTATCGAGAAAGAATTAGGAGGGACTTAGCTTGTGATCTATCTATTAATAGAGTGTAGGAATCCGAATGCGGTTTGACTAGTATACTTATAACGTGAATTCGAGATTATAGCAAAGGATTTTCAATTAATACAAATTTGGGGAATAAAGGAGATAGAAGTTAAAATAGAAATAGGAATAGAAAGGTCTCTATAATATACTATTCCTTTATCCTTGTTTTCTTTTACGTCTTAACACAGCTAAAAGGGGGTGGGCACATCTCTACTATCTATTAGGGATTTGATACTGCGCCTTCATTAGAATAGCCTTTATATATTAGCACTTGGTCGTTATCCGGCAGGCGATAGCTAAAGGGGTTTTTAACTATCCCGGGCATCTTTCCCTATCGGGGCAGTAGGCTTCCGTTGGCCGCGTTGTATGTAGTAGTTATAGGACGGATCTTTATGGCGAGTTTTCAATACCTTTATATCCACAATCGTATCCACTAATAGGATATTCTAGGGGTCACGATATCCCAATCCACTGATTCCAGGAATATATCCTAGCTCAGAGACAGGACTTCAACAGCTGATGTTCGCGTCTCGGCATTGGAATTGGCTATAACCAAGTACTGCTGGGACATGGGACAGCATGTATATCGAGGAATTATGATGCGTTTCCTGTGCTATTGACACGAGTCTAGGGGATACTTTGCTGTCACCTGGGTAGAAGCGGCGAGTGATTGTATGACCCCTTGGCCACGGCCTGATGCGCAGGAATCGCTGAGCCTCGATGGACTTGGTGAGATGCATACACGGCAGTGAAGAGTGGACAGCAAGATGGTGGGCGATCCGATGGTCTCGAGCTTGAGTGGGTAATCGCTCCTCTAAGCATCCCCCTTCCTTCTTGGCACTAGTCATGGGGCACTGCAGTGGCCGTATTGGTATGTCCGAGCCTAAATGGTATCATGACTGAGACGGGAAAACTGTGAATAACACTGATCTAAGGCACAACTCACAATTTGTCCGCCGCGTCAGCTGCTCGAAGCAGCATAGCCATTGAGCTGTGCCTGTATATGCACACGTGAAGCGACGGACAGCTTGTTTAAAGAGGAGAGCAAAGAGCAGGCGGCTCTATCTTACCACCAAAGCAGACTCGAAGCTCAGGGGGAGAGGTCGGCAATAGCATGGGTAGCATGTCCCTACCATCATACGTTACAGTCCTTTTACTGCATTCACTATCCAAGATTACAAGCAGCCCTCGGTATTAAGGACAAGAGTAAGCTTTTTATTAGTACTCCTTTATACTCTAACTAATTATTAATAGGGAATCCCCTCAAGGTTGTCAATGAACTCAGGGAGCAATATTTTCGATTATTGAAAATGGTAAAATTGATGGAAGAGACGAACTCGTCAGACCTTATGGTTAATAACATCGAAATTATGATGCGGCTGGACCTAACTTGGTTATTAGTTGCCCAAAAAATCCTTTCAATCGACGTGAACAAAGTAGGGGGCGTAAGCGAAATCACGTGATATCTAAGACACGCATTTCATGAACCAACCGGCTTTGGCTCTTCAGGCTTCAGTCAATACAAGCCCGTCTTTGCAAAAGGGCCAGTGTATTCAGCCAAGGCATTGAGGGTTACCCAAGCAGAGCAGGAATACAATATTATGAGCTGGCTTGAAGGTTCTCCCATGCGCGCCGAGACTTCTTGGGGTCACAAGCATCTGTATACCGGAAGATGATGAGTTGACATAACTCTCAGTCGAGCTCGGACATTGATAACTGGCCAGTTATCGTTGATAGGATTGCTTCAACCCCCGTAGACTGGTATAATGGCCAAAAACAGCTAGCTGTGTCCGTCTCTCATTTGGTTAATTATTCTCCTGACTGTATCACACCCACTACCTTCATGATCCGGTTGCCAACTTTTTCACTCGTCCACTTTGTACCAAAGCCCTGATCAACTCAATCGTGACTTCAATGCCTGTTTCCAAGGCAGCTTCGTCGGCCTCGACGGGTACGTGTAGAAACACCACTCGCTTCTCCTCTCCCCTCTGTTCGAGGTGCGCAAGGCTCGAAAAATATATAAAATCGCAAAGATATCTGCCAGCATCTTCAGATATCCGTATATCGGTGCTCTGTCATCCATCAGTGCTCATGCAAATATGACAACCAGAGTCAGGATGGGTATACCGGTAACGCAGTCCTCCACCTTCTCCAGATATCATCGATGCTTGTATCGCTCAACAGTTCCTCGGGCATTCCATTCCACACCCACTTTTCACCGTCCCTCTCCCTTCTCTCGGTATCTCCAAGCAACTCATCATCCACATCTCTCATCATATACCCATCCCTGTGACCGCGCCTCTCAACACTATAGAACTTCCTCCCCGACGCCATCCCGATATGTATCATATAATCGATCTTCCTGCCCTCCCATAGCTTCGGTACCAACGGCCTAACCGTTTTGTATGCAACCCTCACCGGCTCAGGGTGAATCAATATTCGAACGGGCGGATGTTCTGCGAGCGCAGAGACGTCGGCCGCGGTGTAAGGTTTCGCCGGTGGGAGGAAGGGCGGTAGCGATCTCGCGATTTCCCAAGACGGATTGACAGGATTCTGGGCCCGGAACGGCTAGGATCACGGAGCGTGTTAGCACGCAATTGTATGTTGTGTTTCCATGTCTAATGCGGCGGCAGACAATCATATGACCGTGTTCTGTGCGACATGGCTACGCGATAAGATTGGGAATAAGAAAGTCGACGTGGTACTTACACCGAAGCCGGTGACGAAGACAGTAATCTCGTCATCCTGAAGAGGAAATTCCTCTGCATTCGAGCCCATGATTCGCTCTGTCTTTCACGAGAAGGAAGAGCTGTGTTGTTGCAGGCATGAGGTCTCGCGGGTGAGGTTGTCCACATTTAAGGTTATTTTTAGGTCACTTTTGTGCGGGGCTGTTCCGAGTCTACCCCGCAGTTCGGGAATTCGTTTCCCCCATCTTTTTCCAACTTCTCCCGATAGCCATATACAGTTCACTCTTTGTTTGCTCGTGAAATACTCTGCTCTTCTTGCATTTTCTGAGTTACGAATTTCAGCCTTTCCTCTCTATCCTCCTCTTTCTTCAGTCTATTGTTATCCGCGAAAAGGTGTGGCAAATACAAGGCTGGAAGGATGTTTTGCAATCAGCTCCTACAAAATGCCAACACAATCAATAGGGAGATCGCGGCTTCTTCAGAGGATTTATGTGGCTCTATTCTACAGTCCTTTGTAATCAGTATTCCTTTACAGCCAAAGTGCCCGGCCTGTAGTCCAGAACGTGGAATCGTGAACGAACCTTATTTGCCGGCCGGTAATTGCTCAAAAAACTGGCTGACTGCATAACGCATCGAATGAGCCGCAAAGGATTGCCTTCCCAGGCAGTTGAAAGATATTTTACAATTACTCTCATTCGTTTCCTTCAATTTCGTTGTGGATGTTCAACCTGATTTTCCGACATTAGGCGCCACGTTCTCTTCGATGGCGGCCTGAATTAACGCTGATTGGCCTTTAGTACGCCCAACGTCTCACTCCGCCCCCACCCGCAGATCCTTTATTTAGACAAGGCTGAGGGTGAGCTGTTATGCCAATAATCATCCAGATCAGCAGATCAGAAGGCCCACCTCTTCGCTCGCTGTTCTAGATGAGCCTCCACGATGCTTGCCTGTGACTTGTTTCTTCACCGTAGACTGGAGTGTTGGCAATCCCACGGCCACCACAGCTGAGCAAACCTCGGGCGTAGCCGTCTCTTGGCTACGCAATAAGCAATCCGATTGATTGCTTCTGCAATACGAGTCATGAGCAAGATCATGGCAGAGCTTCAGGCTGCCTTCTTCAAGGCAGATTCGTGAGTTGTGAGATGCGGATCAACCTTTAGATGTGTGGAGGTACGGAGGTACTTGATGGGGATATAAGAGGTGGGGTCCTTTCCAGATTCCAGTATCCAGCCAAACATTCCATCATCATCAGATAACCACCGTTCACCCACCACTCGCTTTTTGAACTTCGACTTGCAAACCACTTTCGTTCTTGAATATCTCTTCCGCTTAATACCAAACTCGAGACAACCTTCATAATGTTCGCCTCTACCACCACCGTCGCTCTCACCCTCCTCGGCCTCCTAGGCTTGAGCTCCGCTATCCCCACACCCGTGGAGCTCGCTCCTCGCTGCGGCACCACGCTCGTACCCACATTTCTCCAGCAAGTCAGCGAAGCAAACCCAACCTTGGTCGGAACAAACACCATGTCCACCGGCGGAGACTTCCACGTCTCGCAATCCGTCGATGCCAACGGCAAAATCATCAACCGCATCTACCAAATCGCCGCCTTCGAGAACATTCCCTCCGGCTCTTACGGCTGCCAACTCGCTGTCACCTTCCCACCCAACTACCCCATCACCTCCACCGGGGTCCCAACGCTCAACGTCACTACTCTCTTCAACGGCCAATCATCCAGCATCACCTTCCCCAACAGCATCTCTTGGTCGACTTTGTATCCTCCTACTTCTCCACCACTTGGCCAAGGTCTCTTTGGTACGGTCACGATGACGCCAGGAACGACCCAGGTTATCAATAGTGAGGCGTGCCCAATTGGTGGTGGAAATCTTGCGTTCTTGGTCTCGATTGCCGTTTGGGAGACGCAGGCTGCGAGTGTGGAGTTTAATGAGTATATTAATGCGATTAATGGGGCTGGATTGGCGGGTGTGTATTTGACTTATAACTGCTGAATCACTGGTAACGGCATTGGGGCGGAAATGAAGACTTCTGTGAGAGGATTTGTGGAGTGTTGATTTGCATTTGAAACGAGTTAATTACTTAAACATTAGAATATATTTGAGGGAAAATCAAAGAAGTGCAAGAGAAAAACAGTCTAAATGACAAACAAAGACCAACAGTAAAGCCGTGTCACAATATGAGAGAGCTGTCTCCTGCCATCCCCCGAATCTCGAAATTGAATTCCTGATGCTCGCTGTTGAAGCCGCTCTAATAAAAACACCCACAATCCCATCGCAGTAAAGTCAGAAGGGCTTTTCAGGGCGATGGAAATCGTTCGGTGGATCTGCATTGGGTGTTGGAAAATATATAACGTCCATCCCTGCGTGCCGAAAAACCCTGTGTGCCGAAAAAAATAGTGGGTACTTTGACTTTAAGCATCTCAACTCTATACAGTACTATCCTCCCCCCTGAATAATCTATGGTAACACCACATTTTTGCCATAACACCACGATTTATCACGATATTGGCCTTCCTAGTCAAGACGAATTTAAGCTACTATATTAGATATTACTTAGTACTTTGTTGGGCCCCCTTTCGCATCAATCACTGCCTGACAACGATCCCACCAGCTATCATATGCGCTTCAATATAATCGTTTGGCACTGTATTCCAAGCCTCCCAAATGATCCTATGGAGCTGTGGTAAGGGGATCTTTGCTATATCATACTGTGCTTCCCATATCTCGAGGGATTCTGCCGGTTATATTCGATAATAGCGATTGATTTGTGGGTTGATTTATCAGGAGACGGATGTGGCGTTATCATATGAGATCCATAGATTATTAAAGAGAGGGGGGGGGGGGGAGATAGTAAGATGCAGGACTGCGGCTGACGTGAGGTTAAACTATCCGCGCTTAATGCTGCAGCCACCACGTTCCCGTGTGACACGTGACATAGAAAGCAAGCTATGAAATACTATAAAGGCATATGCTACCCTTAACCCTAAAAAATGACCCTCGAGCTTCTGTAGCGCTGCTCCTAATCAGTCTCCAACGACAAAATGGCAGCACCCGCTCACAAAACTATAAGAAGTCTTTCTGGTACATGGCTGCTGGTACTCAAATTTCCTTATCTGCATAAAATGAAATTTGATAACTAAAAACGCCTTAGAACAAGCGCCTCTCCGATGATTTCGACCCCGTCCTCGCCCTTCAAGGCGTCTCTTGGATCAAACGAAAAGCTATCAGCTTCGCATCAATAACTATGAATATCTCAGAAGCAATAAACGAAAAACAAGAAACGCAGATCGATATCGAGCAAGTGACTATAGGGGGAATCAGAAGTAAAGAATCGAGGACACTAAATTGGGAGTTTCAAATTAATAAGGATGACACATTTAGGATTTTGAAAGGTAGGACGAAGTGGATTAAGAGAGATAAGAACGGGAAAATGGAAGATGGATGAGAGGGGTTAAGCAATTACTTAAAGGAAGACTAGTTCGAGGAGGGTGATCAAGGAGAGGAACATATTGTGGCGATGGCGATAAATGAGAAGATGGGATGGGAGGTACAGGCAGTTTGGGGATTCCAAGCTATTGATGGTGGGAGGTACTATGTAAGGAAAACGGTGACTACGAAAGGGAACCAAGTACTGGCATCGAGACTGGTATATGATTTGGGTTCGAGACTAGACTCTGTTTTGTTCTATAAATGAGTCTAAGTATTAGGCATATTTATTTATGGCCTATAAAAAACTATATTTATCACTTCTATAAAAGACTAAAGATTAATCTTGTAATTTATCTTGTTATTCTATAGTAGAAACACGTCCTTAGCCCTTGGGTTAATGATGAAAAGTCATTGATTATAGCTTATCGAACACTAAATATTGGTCCACGATTAGCTAACAGGAGTAGAAATTGGCGTCTTTACCCTTCCCAACTCGAAACAGAAAAAAAGCACGAAGGATGAAGTATGTAGAATTTGTTGATAAGCCTGAGACCAATTGCAACCCGATCGCGTAACACCATTGCATGCGCTCAAGCATAGTGCCGTGGCGTTACAACTCACCCTGATTTTGCATCGTCTTGTAGTCTATGAAGATACCGTCATTTATAGACTATGCGCTGGATTGATGTAATGTTACATGTACGAAGGCTCGAGCCCCGACAGTATATTGTCCCAATTGAAAGTGTTGACATCGATGCCCTGCTCGAAGCTCTGGGCTAGGTCGTTGAAATATGATGTAAAATTGTCACCATTCGTCAAGCCACACATCATGTCGACCGGGTTGGCGGGGCCCGGCACCATGTCCACGTCGCCAAAGGGCTGAACAGCAACGCCGCCGAAGCCTCCGTGTACCTCGCGGGAAGCCGCTGCACAGTTGTGGACGCCGGCGCGCTGCTGCCCATTGTCGGGTTCGGACTGCGCCCGCTGTGGCGCTGTGGGGGGCGCGATCTTGTGCTTATGCAAGATCTGCATGAGCGAGTCCAGGAAATTGGCCACCGTGTTTGACTCGTGCCTGGCCGCTTCGAGGATCCGGAAGGCTTGGGCGACCTCTCGCCGCTGAGTTTCGTGCTGTGGGGTTGATTTGTTGTGACAGAGATCCATGAGGAGAACGACGCTGGCAATGAACACCGACAGCAGAAGCCCCAGATACTTGTAGCGCGCCACGAGGCGCACTTCCGACTCCTCGAGTCTTGTCTCCGTCTGTATGACCAGCCGAGCGGACCGTACGCAGATGTCTTTGGAAGGCGCAAACGCAGGATCGGCGAACCCGCGGCTAAAGAACGGGAGATGCAACCTGCAGCGCTGGGCATGGAGGATGGTGTAGAGCATGTATCCTTGGTGCACTATTGCGGTCGCCTTGACACGCGTTAGACCAAAAGTCTCCACAATCTCCGGTATCGACATTGAAAAGAAGGCCGGAACCTCGTTGAGTAGATTTTGCATCTGCGTATCGATGTCCATGACGATATCGTGGTTCGAGCCGATATCATTCCCCATGATCATTGGTGTTCGGTCAGTCATGGCGCGACAGATTTCGGCCAGCCGCAGTCTGTGCATGAGATACGACATATCCGTCGGCTGACTACGCGGCTTCCCAACAAATTCCATATCATCTTTAACATCTTCGTCATTTATGTGCAGTGGCCTGTTAACAAGCATTTGTCGCGGGTTGCATAGATAGACGCCACGCGGACTGCCGGCAAACTTGATAGCTATTGTCCTGCTTTCTGTTAGCGTCGCAGTTAATCCACGGGTGAGGCAGATAGCTACCAGTCAAGTGCAACAAGATACCACCAAACCCTTCGTCCTATTTCTTTCTCCGCGGGTGTAAAGGAATTAGGGATGTTCGGGTGATCCAAGCACTGGAGCCCTAGCTCCCTTCCGAGCTGAATCGACATGTTCCAGAGTGATCTGCATCGCCGGGATATCCCTTCGATGTTACCCACCGTGAAAGAAGCAATTATGACACCTTGTATGCCTTCTATGGACACGGATGTTGCCCGATGGGCATTATCGAGTATATCTTCGACTGCCTTGATCCACATTGGTACCAATTCATTTGCCTCGGCTTCCGTCGAAAGGATACCGCTTTCACAGCCTTGACGGACCCAGGTCTGGCAACAGCCCGCGAAGATGCTAAGAAGGAGGATAGCATTTCCTGGCTTTACCACGCCTTGTTGGTTCAGGCACCCATAAAAGTCGTCGAGAATGGAGGGGAGAGAAGGCGTATAGGTGACGTGGTGGAGGTGGTCGATCTCTTTGATAAACTTTTCAAGAAGGATCTTAGCTTCGGCATACTGAGGCAGCCATATACACCTCGTCGGTGCAGATGATGAAAAGTTATACTGCGCATCCTGGGTAATCCATTGCTGCGAATGCTTCATATGCTTGAGCGGGCAGATCTTGAAGACGATTGTGGTGGATTGAAGTAAGTTTAGCTGCATGCTTGTCAGATCCGTGACGTAGTGCCGAGTGGGAAGACATACAGATCCTTCTGCACCGTCATAGGTGCTTTCGAGCCAGGCAACATCGTTGACTACGTTTTCAACCTCCGCTGGGGTTGACCCAGGCGTGTCGAAGGTCGGCGGGGCCGAATTGTTCGAACTTTCAGGACTCACAGATGGTTGCTGGTTGATCTTCAGCCTTTGACTTTCAACAAGCGCCTCCAACTTGCGCAGCCGCTCCACGATCTCCGTGTCGGCAGCTTTTGTGCTGGCCGCCGCGGGTGCAAATGCGGGAGGTGGTGGCTCTAGTTCACAGCGTATGCCACGGGACACACAATTGGAGCAGGGGGCGTCTCTGCTGCAGCGGAGCTTGCGCTGCCTGCAAAAGCGGCAGCTGACGGGCTTCTGGCGAGGCACGCCATGTGATTTCTGGTCCCCGGGCATTTTTGGTGACGAGTGTCCGTGGGAAACAAAGTTGGTTTTAGGTTGTCGAGACTGAAAAGGCGTCTTGTTCACGGTACGCGGCCAGGTCGCGCGGAATCTCCGCGGGACTCCAACGGAGGCTAGTACGGAATTGTGGAGACTACCAGCGCCATGGCGTGCTTAGTCAAATTTCTTAATGTAGTCAATCTTCGCGTGAGTGGCCCAGCGATGGTGCAGGGGGATTTACGTACGGCGTCACCCGAGTCCTGCTAAAATGTGCAGCGGGAGCCCAGATCGCTTCGTGCACTCATCAAGGAAACATCTAGACTTCTCAGGATAAAAAGTATTCGCCTGTCATCTGCACCAATACGTCTATATTTAGTGTGATAATGATAGTACTGTGACATGTGAATTATTTGGTGTGCTTTAAACGCTAAGTGTTTGCGTAGTAGCAGTCAGATGAGCTGGTTGCTATGACAACGGTTGTGTACACATATCTCGGGTTCTGGTAACCCTACTATTTTTCCTTCCTTAGAGACATCAGAGATATCTATCAATATACATGATTTTACCATACAATATCGTCTGATTCGACACGTTTCCCCTTCTATAATCTATTCCTCCATTCCCTTCTGAAAAATTCTGCTTTTTGGCCAGAGACCTGTTGGTTGGAATTGCCTAATCAGGTATAGCCTGTATTTTCCCCTCTTTTGTGATATAAGAGAGCTCTTCCCCTCCTTGTATTTCAGCTCCTGAGATATCAGCTAGGTCTAGAAATGCCACTATATTTCGCCCCCCAAAATACAGCTCAACTGACAAGACCGATCTATAGTACAGCAGGAGATGAGTTGTATCGTCCGATAATGAATCGCATCCGTGAACGCCGGTCATGACCTGTTCCGCGACAAATGATGCCGCTAAAGACTGAGTTGCGCCATCTTGCTGGTGCGAATCCGCTCACCAAAGAACCACAAGATGAGAGGCACTGGCATGAATGCGACTGCAATGAAGCCGAGAAGCGAAGTGCCCCACCCCAGACCCAGAGCATCGTACATACTGTTACCAGCAAGTGGAAGCAGAGCTCCTAAAAGAGAGCGGAAGACGGTCGCCGAAGCCGACACAGAGGCGGCGTACTGGGTATAAGCATCTACGAGGTACGTCTGGCCCGGCATCTGAAAGGAATGTAAGTATAGGTCAAAAGGGGATTTCGTAGTATTGGCACCATAACTCACGAAGATCGTAAACATGCCAGCGCCGAGAATGGCGGATCCAATGATGGGGAGAATCCAGTGGACTTTGTACTGTGCCGTCCAGGCGTACAGGAAAAGGGCGATCGGGAGGAGGATAGCGCCCGCGAACATTGCTGGTAGGCGATACTCGGGCATTGGCTCTCCCCCGTTGCGCTTCGTAAGGATTACGACAAGTCGGTCTGAGATAGCTCCGCAGAATATCAAACCGAAGAATGATCCGATGCCCGACCCCAAGTATGCGAAACCAACGCTGCCGTCGGAGAAGCCAAATTGGCCTTGGAATACACGGGGGAAGGTCGTGAACATCAAGTATAGGTATCCGTAAACCAGCGCCATATACAACGATATCATAAAGACGATTGGTGATAGGAACAACAACTTGATCGGCCGAACGATCGAGACCTTGAATACTTCTTTCGGGGACTTGTTCGTATCGAGGGCGGATCTTAGATTTGGATTTCCGGTCTCTTTTTGGAGGCGCTTCGTCTTTCGTTGCAGGATGATTACGGGGTAGGACTCGCGGACAAGGAACAGAGTGGCAAGCCAAACAGCGCCAGACTAAAGCATAGTTAGTTTTGAACTGGCCACACCTCACAGGATTCTTGTTCCTTACCAGGATAGAGACAAGCCAAAAGACCCAGTGCCATCCTTTAGCTTGAGCTAGGTAACTGCCAACTGATGGCTGTCAGTTTCATGTTCCATTTAGCATCGTTAGAATTCATGACGTACTTAATGGTGCAACCGTCGGTCCCACCAGGGGTCCCATGATCCACGACACCATCGCCAGACCACGCTTCTCCACCGCCATCATATCGGCGATAGAGCCTGCACCAATAGTTATGGGCGTGGAGCCAGCGATACCTGCAAGCAAACGAAAGACAATCAAAGCGCCGAGGTTCGGAGCAACGGCGCAGGCGATGTTGAAGATTAAAAAGAGAGTGTTGCCAACATTGTAGATGATGGCGCGACCCCTAAGCTCAGACATGGGCGCCAGCACGAGAGGCCCGAAAACATAGCCGAGTAGATAGACTGAGGTCACAAACGCCGCCAATTGCTCGTTGGCCGAGTTGAATTCCTCCATCACATACTCCGTAGCTGGAGATATGATGGTCGAAGCAATAGTTCTGTTTGCGAAAGTCAGTTCACGAGTGCGTAACGCGTCGCGGCCGCAGAGAATACTCACGAGAGCATAGTGATGAAGGAGATCAATGCAATAGCCGCGAACTTCTTTCGGAATGGCCAATTCAACGGGTTCTCAGGGTCGTCCGAGCCGTCCCAGTCCACAATATTTGGATCCATCTCTTTGGCCTTGGTGGCATCGTATGCATCTCTGGCTACACCTCCTTGTCCCTCGATATCCTGATTGAAAGTTGCATCGTTTGCTTGGACAGTATCTTGTGAGTGCACCGAATCGGTCGGCTTCGTTTCCTTTTCAGCGTCCATTTTGTCTCGGTTGTTATGAGAACGTCGCGATGTTCAGCAGGTCAAACAATTCCGATGCAAAGACAGAAATAGGCAGGGAATTGACTCTTGTGCTTATCATTTCGAAAACCTGTTGGGCTACATGCTGTTCTTATAAGTCATAGTGGGTGTACCAAATTGGGGTAGAGTGCGGGTCCGACCGTGCTGGACCCGCGGAGTCTCCGCGGGTGACCTGCGCCGCGTCCGTAAACACACTACACAGCGCCGCAGATCCTCTGCTTAGCACGACACAAATTGTTAGATGACTCATCTTCCGCGGAGGTGCAAGGGGTTACCACAGCAAGGAATTGTGCTGAAGACAAGTACAGTCTGGTGATTCACAGCGTCGCTGTTCGTAATAGCGGAGATTTCGTGATTGGCTCTGGGCTCTAAGCTATCTACCGTAGATGAGCACTGTAACCTACACAATTCAAGCACCGACTCCGACAAGCTTCATTACTAGAGAGGTCGTCTCTGGATCTCTTGATCGGACAGTGCGGCTCTGGGACGCTGCCACGGGAGCGCCGGTCTAGACGCTCAAGGGCCACTCTGATATAGTCTCGCCAGTAGCCTTCTCACCCGACGGCACGCAGGTCGTCTCTGTGCATCCCGCTTGGAGTACTTAGGTGCCTTGAGCTCCAGCGCTCTGACGGTAGCCTGGTCCACCCTCTGTAGAGCCGCCTCGTCGCGCAGCATGAACAACGACGACGATGCTCTCAGCTCGGTCTACAAGAAGATCGAGCGGGAACGAGCTCTACTCACAGCTGCAAATCAGATGCGGCAGCAGACCCTGAATGAGGGAGTCTGCGCCAGGATAGACATCCAGATGCGCGAGGGTCGCCGCAATATCCAGTACCTCGAGGAGCGCATGCAGGAGCTTCAGATGCGTCGGATGGGCTCAGGCATGGACAACATGAACTTGGGTCCTGGTGGTGCGGGAGCTGGCAGACCGCAGAGTGCTGGCTTCCGCAACGATAGAGATGGACCTCTCACCCCGCCACCCAAGGACTCCAGAGGAGGTTATGCCGACGCAGACATGGACAGAGGAGGCTACGGGACTCAGTACTACAGCCAGATTGGTGGTCATGGTGATATGATGCCACCCCGACACCCCTTCGCACCTCCGGGACCTGGCTCTAATATGCTCAAGTCACGGCCCAACTATACAAAACTTGGTGTGTTTTGCTGCCCAAAAGCATGCCGGAGATACTGCTAACTTTATGTGCAAGACCTCATCAAGTATGACACCAAATTTCTAGGACCTCGCATTCAGCTTATGCTGTCACAATTAGAATTCAAGCTCAACGTTGAAAAACAATATCTCAAGGGAGTCGAGAAGATGGTTCAATTGTACCAGATGGAGGGCGACCGGAAGAGTAAGGCAGACGCTGCCGGACGTAGAGTTGAGAGCACTCAAAAAATCCAACTGCTAAAGCAAGCTCTTAAGAGATACGAGGACCTGCATATTGAGATGGAGAGTTCCGCAGATGCTCCAGATGGTATGTTACACCAGGACATGCTTTTCGAAATTTTGACAGGATATCTAACCTCTGTGCCTCAGATGATAGCATTAACACTCCCAACATGCGGAAACCCCAAACCGGTCAGCTCTCGGTTCGGATACAGGCTGTTAAAGATGTCGATCATGCAACAACAAGCAGATTTGCTCGTGGACCTGAAACTTTTGTGGCGGTGAAGGTTGAAGATAATGTAGTTG
The DNA here is from genome assembly GCA_002803225.1 of Gamarada debralockiae. Taxonomy (NCBI): domain Eukaryota; kingdom Fungi; phylum Ascomycota; class Leotiomycetes; order Helotiales; family Hyphodiscaceae; genus Gamarada; species Gamarada debralockiae. The sequence goes on along the minus strand of NXFV01001079.1, from coordinate 50,109 downwards.
CTCGCACAAAGGCAACTCGAACAGATAAATGGGAGACCGAATTCCACAACGTAAATGTGGAAAAGGCCAATGAGATTGAGTTGACGGTTTACGACAAGCCTGGGGACCATCTGCTGCCAGTAGGCCTACTTTGGATTCGAATTTCCGACATTGTGGAGGAAATGAGACGAAAGAGGATTGAGGCCGAGATCAACAGCTCAGGATGGGTTTCCGCAGACAGAATGAACAATGGTCTTCCAGGACAAGCTCCTCCGCAATTCAATATGAATCCTGCGCCACAATTTGGTCCTTCTCCTGGAAGTGCTGGAGGTACACCGCAACCTCAAAATGCTGCTCCTTTGGGTGGTGCTGGAATTGTCCCTCCTCAGCCAATTGATGCATGGTTTGCTCTTGAGCCTACTGGTGCTGTGCAATTGACCATCAGCTTCACGAAGCAGACAAAAGAACGCCGCCCATTTGACGCTGGCTTGAACCGTAAAGGTGCCATTCGACAACGCAAGGAGGAGATCCACGAATTATATGGACACAAGTTTGTGTCACAACAGTTCTACAACGTTATGCGTTGTGCCCTTTGCGGCGAATTCCTCAAGTATTCCGCCGGTATGCAATGCGAGGACTGTAAATACACTTGTCACACAAAATGCTACTCTAGCGTGGTCACCAAGTGTATCAGCAAGTCGAACGCAGAGACGGATCCGGACGAGGAGAAGATCAACCACCGCATTCCTCACCGTTTCGAGAAATTCTCGAACATGAGTGCAAACTGGTGTTGTCACTGCGGTTATATTCTGCCTGCTGGAAAGAAGAATTGCCGAAAATGCTCTGGTAAGCTAATCACTAATTACTAGTTGAGAATTCACTAACGGCATCAGAATGTGGGCTAACCTGTCACGCACAATGTGTGCATTTTGTTCCCGACTTCTGCGGCATGTCCATGGCCGTTGCAAATGTAATCATTGAAGGAATTCGAAACCAAAAAAGACGGACAACAGCTCAAACATCCCTCAGCAGCAAATCTTTACGACCCTCTAAGCCTTCCTCTGACGCAGGTTCATCTGCTAGTGACCGAGTTTCCTATGGACAAGACCCATCTCGACCACCAAGAACTCAATCTTATGCAGCAACTTCTCCTACGTCCATGGAAGCAACTGCTCAGCAAACTTCACCTCAACGACCTGCTGGACCAGATAGAACTTCATCAGCATCCGCGGCTGCAGCTGCAGCAGTAGCGATGTCTGGGTCAATGAACCCTTCGCAAAGAAACCCTTCGCAAAGAAACCCTTCGCAAAGAAACCCTTCGCAAAGAAACCCTTCGCAAAGAAACCCATACGAACGCACTTCTTCTGATTACGCAACTGGACGACCAACTGGTGCTCTCGGGTACGGTGGCCGTATGGATAGCCAACCTGAAGAAGGCGGGTATGGTTCTCCTAAGCCACAGGTTCCTACTCAGCCAAGCTACAATCCTGCAGCATATGCCCAAGTCAGTGGCTACCCACCACAGCAACAGCAAATGCAACAACCTCAACAAGTACAGCAGCAGCCTCAGATTTCTCCTACAACCATGTATGCTAATCAAGCATCCGCGTCAACGCCAGCGCCAGTTCCAGAACCCGTGGCACCTGTTTCTGTCACATCTGCAGTCATCCCTGTTCGAAAGCCAGCACCAGATGCCAAAGAGCAGGGCACTGGCCGGCGTATTGGCCTTGACCATTTCAACTTCCTCGCTGTTCTTGGTAAAGGTAACTTTGGTAAGGTTATGCTTGCTGAGACCAAGCAGACCAAGCAGCTGTATGCCATCAAAGTGTTGAAGAAGGAGTTCATTATCGAGAATGACGAAGTCGAGAGTATGAGATCCGAGAAAAGAGTTTTCTTGATTGCCAACAAGGGACGTCACCCATTCTTGCTCAATCTACATGCTTGCTTCCAGACCGAAACAAGAGTGTACTTCGTTTCTGAATATATCAGTGGTGGAGATCTGATGTTGCATATCCAGCGTGGCCAATTTGGAACTAAGCGAGCTCAGTACGTATATTTTCCCAGTTGATACAGATTCTCTTACTAACAGAACTAGGTTTTATGCCGCCGAGGTCTGCTTAGCGTTGAAGTATTTCCATGAAAACGGCGTTATTTATCGTGATTTGAAATTGGACAACATCCTTTTGACCTTAGACGGCCATATCAAGATTGCAGATTACGGTCTGTGTAAGGAAGATATGTGGTACAGCTCAACGACGAGTACCTTCTGTGGTACTCCTGAATTCATGGCTCCTGAGGTAAATACTATCCGCTCCATCTTTTTGAATAAGACTAACTTTCATAAGATCTTACTTGACAAGAAGTATGGTCGTGCTGTTGATTGGTGGGCGTTCGGTGTCCTTATTTACCAAATGCTTCTCCAGCAATCGCCATTCCGAGGTGAGGACGAAGCTGAAATCTACGATGCCATCTTGGCCGATGAACCCCTATACCCCATTCACATGCCTCGAGACTCTGTTTCGGTTCTTCAGAAGCTTCTCACGAGAGAACCTGACCAGCGACTTGGGAGCGGACCCACAGATGCCCAAGAAATCATGAGCCAGCCCTTCTTCAGAAACATCAATTGGGATGATGTTTACCATAAGCGCGTTCCACCTCCTTTCCAACCTCAAATTACCAGTGCAACCGATACCAGCAATTTCGATTCTGAATTTACCAGTGTCACCCCTGTTCTGACCCCTGTACAGTCTGGTAAGCTATGTCTAAGGCAAGTTGGAAGGACTTGGGCTAACAAAATTTCTAGTGCTGTCCCAGGCTATGCAAGAAGAATTTCGCGGATTTTCGTACTCGGCCGATTTCGTCTGAGCATTTTCGCCCACTATTTCTCGAGCTCAGTAAACGCTTATTTGGACTACCTTGCACCCAGTATCAAAACAGTAAATGACTGCATGCAGCATGGATCCGGCGTTCCGTCTTTCGTTCGGTTGGCGCCTGCGGCATATACATCTAGGGATAAGAACAATTGAGGAGGACGAAACACGAAGGACGGTACATGATCGGGTGATGAGTGACGGGGACTGATGAACGAGGATTTAGGCTTCACGGTTGATGGACATGAATGAGATGAGAACCCCCCCCCCAAAAAAAGTCGTCAGTCAGTGGTAGGCTTCTTCGTTTACTTCTAGACGGTCGGATGGCATCTGGGATGGGCGGATGTCTTTACTTCGTAGTAGCCTTTGGTGACAGTTCTTAATAGATCATTTGGTACTTTTCATCACTTCACTTCCATCATGCGGGGCTGTGATTAGTATTCTGTTCCGAGAATGAGACACATGCGAAGGTAGGTGTCAGTTGCGCTGGGTGTTGCTGTGGCAACGGGGCTGTGTACATACTTGGGTTCTGGCAACCCTACGAGTCTTCCTTCCTTAGTTATCAATCAATACATGATTTGCACACATGCTATCGTCTGATTCGACAGTAGGACGCAAGATTTTCTAGAAGATGTTTATTTTCGATATCTTTCGTTCTCTAACCCTCATTCTCTTGCATTCATGAGATAGCTCTAGGCTTACTGGCGCCTTTGCAAGTTGTCAAAACAAGTAGAGAACAAGAGCCATACATCGTCTTCCATCGTGAAATCATATCTCATCGCATGTCGGCCGAAGGTCCGAGACTTTTTCCCAACTCCAGCAACCACTCACTAACATCAAGAAACAACTCGCTCTAAGTAACTAACACTCTAGTAACTTCGTCCAAACATGCACCACTTCTCGGCGAAAGCGCCGCATTCAGGGTTCAGGCACTTTCACAATGCCCTCTGGCTGCTCAAACGGAATACACAAACTCTTCATGCCCATGCTGGGAGCCTTCATCTCAGCTGAGCCCTCGACCTCCTCCTGCTTCCCGGTCGTCAGCTCCTTGATCTTATCCTCGCACTTCTCGGCCAAGCACGACGGGATGAGAACCACGTTCTTCGCGTCGAGGGCTGGGATTACTTCGTCCCATTTGGTAATGACGAGTCGGTGGGCCCGGAATGCGGCACCAGCTTTGTTGTATAGGTCGGACTGGATCTTCTCAAGCAGCTAGACGAATTTCTTTTCTTAGGATTTCAAGCACAGTTAAAGATTTTATAATATCAACTTGTTTACTAATTATTGTTAATGTTTTAAATACTTTAAATGTAATTTTCTTTTTCTTTTACTCTTTATTTCACAGAGGGTTCTAAGGGAGTATATGCCTTTATAGTAGTTTACAGTTGCCACTTAGTTGCTAGAATCTTCTAGAATTCTTATATACTCTCCATATAATCGCTAGTGTGAGCCTATACAAAGAGACAGGCAAAATATTTTAAAACATATTTGACCATGTTATCGTGAGAGTTATAAGTTGTGCATTGCAGCCATTAGAGTTAAAGGGTCAATAATAATTGGGTAAATAGCTCTTTCTAATAGCTATTAGTGGCGTTCTTTTAGAAACTTCCATAAGCAGCCACTCTGCTCGGTGACAGTCAAAGCTATGTATAATGCAGTTTCGCCTTGCACAGTCTGAATAGCCACAAGCTTGCCAAGTGATGATGATATAAGTGAAATTACATTATAATTATGAAGATAATATAGCACGTGCGGTATCGCTTGACACTAACTCAAAAACAGTCATTTTGACTCGAGGTACAGATCAGCATAGCGGCCTTCTTAAGAATTTGCACGCAACAGCATCACAAGGCTGATGACGATTTCCTGCATAGTGGTGAGGCCTTAGAGCTCGGATAAGACTCCTTTATAAGTATTAAGAGTGATAAGAGCTCGGTGGTGGATCTATGGCAAAAGAACTCTGTTGCGCAATAAAAGAAGACCCTTTACAAATCAGGCGTGAGGGCGATAATGTGAATGTGATTTTCCTGTAGGAGGGGTTCATGGTGTCCGGGAGTGGCCACGGAACACAACTTATAAAAAATATATAAGAGATATTAACATGTGCATAGATTCTAAGATGCTTCAAGTCAAAGTACCTATTATTTTTTTCGGCACGCAGGGATGGACGTTAGTGACCTCAACCAGTGCTGTTAGTTGGACTTGCTGTATTTGGTATAGCTCGTATATGCTTCTTCCCCTAGGGCGCTCCTTAGATATCTGGCTAGTCAAGAATTCTACGATATTTCGCCCTAAACCAGTCCCAATTGACAAGTGCTGTCAAGAATAATAAAATATATTGTTATGCTTTATGTAACACTGATGAGATTGTATTATTTATAAGGTAAAATAATCTCCTTATTTTAGAGATCATTTTATCCTAGGTTCCCTCCTTAGATACTATTAATAGTATAATGTGTTAGCAGCGTCTGTCATATGCCTCGTACTTAAAACATTAGGCACGCCCTATGTTCTAGAAAATCCCCTTACACATGATTAAGTTACTAATATATACTGGATTATATTCTTCTTGGTATTCATTTAAAACAAAAATTAGTACCTGTGAAGTCACATGAAGAATATTGTTAGAAGTCAGATATGTTTTGATAATATCCCAGTAATATCACAAGGGAAAAATAATATGGGAATGATAGAGACACTTAAAAATTGTGAAGATATAATATCCTACAAAAGCTCTCAGTGAATTATTCAACTGAGGTTAGAGGAAGGACGGAGATTAGAGACAGCAATATACGAAGCAGCATAAGTAGCTGCCGCTCCATTTGGACCAGTAAAAATACCTGTCAAAGGGTACAGAGGCAGCATCATTTCGATCTGTGATCGAATGTCTTAAGTAGTCATCAGAAATCTTGTTTCGGCGCGGTCATATCTTCACATTGCTCCACTGGCTCCAGGTGCATAGTCTGCCCCGTGAACACCGGCAATGCTTGAGTATCTTCTTCCACTCTCATCCTAAGAAGGTCGAAGATAGATAGTTCTTAAGTGAATGATTCGTATGAGGGGCTCATAAACGCTGCGGTTTCAAAGGGCATGCATCTTCGTCATCATGATCGTCGTGGCTGTGGAAGAAGCAAAGGTGATATCTAGAGTCAACCATTTCTCCTGGAATCTTAGGATTCTATTCTGCTGCCACGATGCCGTCTATAACTTGGCGCTGAAATTCTGGGTATGGAGCTATAGCTTCGGGGATATCCTGGAAAACTCACCGCGGTTTCAATATCCCGATATTTGCTTTGAACCGCTTTGAGATAAATTTCGGCACGAGCAATTCCCTCAGTGGGGTGGAAGAAACATGGGACGTTTGCGCGAAGATTTCCTTGATATCCTTTCGATTAAGAGGTATGGTTGCGCCGCAGAATGTGCGTATCGGTGTAGGCGAGGAAATATGGCAAGTCTTCTCGAAGATGAGTTCTCTATTTCCGGCTCTAGAATCGTTAGGGAAGGTGAGATATGGAAAGAAATTAAGTGCCTTTACCTATAGAGATGCCCAGCTGATGGAAGAGAAGCCATGGTTTCGGTTCCCAAAGAGTAAACTGTGGATCGGCATCGTGTCGTGTTGTTCAACTTGATGGGTGGTGGTGCACATCGGAAGCGTTGATCGCTCTAGGTTTGAGAGACTGCAGATATTTATGCTTGATGCGCTCCGGAGTGAATCATTAGCGAGTTTGGAGAGTGAATACGATGAAATGAAGTGCTGATCAAAGTTGAGGCAAATTTTTTAGCAGAAAGAAGGCGAGCCTGCTTTTATACGTCTGGATTTTGAAGTCGGTAAGTAATACAGGATGAAAATTATGCAGGAGAGGACTCCATGCATCGACATCGCGGACTTCCCTGCTACAAAATCACGCTAAAAAACATCGGTATTGAAAACAGGCTTATCAACTTTGGTCAAAAGCTCCACAAACAGGTCAGTTCATCCAAAATTCGAGGCAAGATATGGGGGGAGGAGCGTAGTGACGGACGACTGCAGAATCTTGCGGTCGCGTTTTCCTTTCTTGACGATGATCAGTTGTGTTGATGTCATAAAGAGGGAGACAAAAAGCACCGTTTATATCTACCACCATTAATTAGCATCTCTGGATGTGAGTGCATTTGTTTCGCGAAGCAGTTAGGATTTCGAAGCCAGTGACAGGGCACAATGTATCGAGAAAGGGAGACACTTTCGCGATTATGAATTGCACGAATTGCGAGTATTGGAGAAGGTAATCTTATTTTCATTGATGGTTTGCAGTGAGCTGTTATCATTCAGCAGTGGGTGACAGGAGAGAGAGAGACAGGAATGTGGAGGAAGACAGATGGTGACTTCATGAAGGGCTCGTGCGGGCAGGCTTGAGCCAGTCAATGACCATGTTGCATGAGAAAACACCTCGAAGTTTCTGCGGTATATGTGTGATGTTGTAGAGGACGCCAACATGGCCCATGCGTAATGTTTGGTGGATGAGGAGAAGGGAACAGCGTGTAGAGACAACCACCTGTGGGACAGTTATATCCGCGCGGAAATGGAAATGTACAATATTCGGACAGAAGAGGGGTGTCGGAGGTTTGAAGAAAGTTGTGGCGTTGATCGGAGATGTGAAGAGAGGTTGTGGCGTTGATTGGTGGCGTTTTGCAAGGAGAAGCTGCATAAGATTCGAAGACCGGAGTACATCAGACAGCAAACGTGACTCGTTTGTCCGAGGGCAGATGGCACTTCTCATTCTTCTCCTGATCGTGAACATGGAAGTAGCATTGGGGAAAGCTACCATCTTTGCGGTCTCGAGGGTCATCGCCCACTGTGTAGGAGTCAGAAATTTTGCAGAACATGACCTCTTGCTCAAATTCCATGTAGTCGAGTATAAAATTGTCACACTCAACATAATAGTTCGAGGCGTCTTCGAGGGACAGTACGCCCTCCTCCGAAAATCTCTGGCGGTGGTAGAGAGCAGCGCAGAACCGTCGAAGCCGTTCATTTGGCGAGGACGGGACGTTTTCGAAGACTTTCTTGACCTGATCGAGAGTGAGCAGCTGAGACTCGGCCAAGAGGGTGTCTTGAAGGGTGTCCATGATGATGTTCTTGAGTCGGTTGCAACCCCATTTGATGGACAAGGTATACATGTCAAGAAGCTTGTCAACGCCGATCTGCCTGAACGATACCAGCTCGCGAGACACTGTGTCGAGCACTTGGGCGATGCGGTATCTATATGAGTCGTTAGCATCTTCGAAAACGTTTTCGATCGTGGTAAAGAAAGCATCGAAATCGACGTCAAGGATCTTGACCAGAGCTTTCATGATCGCGGTTTTCAAAGGGTCGATGTGCCACATCAATGCAAAGACGTAGATCTTAACCAGTTTGACAAGGTCGACAAACCGCTCCTCCACGTTCCAGTTGCGGTCGCGGTTGTAGAGCCAGGCTACGAATTCGTCGAAGATTTCGGTATCCTCGTAGAGGAGTATGCGAAGGTCGGGGTCGATGTCGGCGGTGGAAGGAGGAGCTATGCTGAAACACAGGGTTGCAGACTCGACGAGCTTGCGATGAAGATGATATCGGCGCTTCTCATCTCCGACTACGAAGATGATCATTTCGGGGTCACCCAGATACCTGAATCAACCATAATTAGCACGGACACCATTAAAAGAGGTTAGATACTGCCATGAAGGCCTCCAAACTCTGAAGAATTCAGAAGCTTCGAAGCAGTGAAGGCACGTGACAGAAAGGCAGACTCGCTTCGAAGGAAGAATGAACTTACTTGCAGAACTTAGCCGGTGACAGTGGAACAGCCATGATGTCAGAAGGGCCTGAGAGACCTGAGAGTGAGAGAGCAAGTAGGAGTGTAGGAGTGTAGGAGGTTAGGAGGTGGCTCTCAAACTTGAGAAGTGAACCAGGGCTCTTCTTTGTTTTGAAAGGATGAGGACGAGCGAAGGAAACTGATTGAGTGCAAGAGCAAAAGCGAAGACAGATGAGATGCACTTCCAGAAGTATCCCAAGAAGAATCTCAAGTGTTTTCCTTCCAAATGTCAAACTCGATGTTGAAGTTATTTTTTTGTTGTTGACTTCGCGATTCACAGACCGCGAGTCGCGCTGTGACAGGGGGGCGGCATTTCTTCACCGCCTTTGATTTGAAATCCAATCCAAGCTTACTTTCTGCCGAATCATGGAGGGACGGTTTCAACAGACATTCTTTTCTTTTCAACCATTGTACATCCTCTTTTTGTTGAGTTTTCTTCTAGATCCTTGTCCAGTGCCTGCAAATCTCTCTTATCATAATGGCTCCCGCAAACACCGCGGCGCCCAACGCTCCTTTCTATACACCTATCCGTAAGTAAGGCGGGGTCAAACGACCTGATTACCTCCCATCTCATGATCCCATTTGCTGTGATTCCTCGACATTGTTACGGAACCAATCGCTCTTTGCTCCTTGATGAAGCAGCTGCCGACTGTATTTGCACATCCAGAATCCCCTCCCGTAGGCACAGCACTCACGCCCAACCCGCCAACCCTCTTCACACCCCTCAAAATCCGCGATGTGACCTTCCAAAACCGCATCTGGGTACGTCCTACCAGTCGCTGCATTAATTCTTTTCCAATTCCCCCGCCCACTCCTCTTTCCATGTCTGGCACGCAGGACTGATCACCCCCCTCCAGGTTGCACCAATGTGCATGTACTCTGCCTCCAACGGCTCCCTAACCGACTTCCACCTCGTTCACCTCTCCTCCTTCGCTTACCGCGGCGCCTCTCTCACATTCATCGAAGCCACGTCCGTCCTGCCCAACGGGCGCATCACACCTGAAGACAGCGGTCTCTGGTCCGACTCCCAAATCGCGCCTATCCGGCGCATCGCCGACTTCCTTCACTCCCAAAACCAGAAGCTCGGGATACAATTAGCCCATGCCGGACGCAAGGCGAGTACGTGTGCGCCGTGGTTGAGCGAGAGGGGCAAGGCGACGCTCGCGACGGAGGATGTTGGGGGTTGGCCGGAGGACGTGATGGGTGCGAGTGCGATTCAGTGGGCGAAGGAGGGGTATGCTATGCCGAGGGAGATGAGTGGGAAGGATATAAGGGATGTGGTGGAGGGGTTTGGGGCGAGTGCGAGGAGGGCGGTGCAGGCGGGGGTGGATGTTATTGAGATTCACGCTGCGCACGGGTACCTCCTCTCCTCTTTCCTTAGCCCGATCTCGAACCAGCGAAAAGATAAGTACGGAGGGAGTTTCGAGAACCGCATTAGATTGCTGGTGGAGGTTATCCATGCTGTGAGGGCGGTGATTCCAAGTGGCATGCCGCTGCTTGTAAGGGTCAGCAGCACGGAGTGGATGGAGAAATCTGGCTACCCTGAGAGTTGGGATGTCGAGTCTACCATCCGGCTGGCCAAGCTTCTACCGACACTGGGTGTCGATTTGCTAGACATCAGCTCCGGCGGCAACAACGAGAAACAAGCCTTCACTCCCTACAACGACTACCAAGTTGATATCGCAGGTCGCATACGATCCGAACTATACGCTGCCGGCATTAAAGACCTCCTCATTGGTGCAGTCGGGATGATCACAGAAGCGGAGGCTGCGAAGAGAATTGTAGAGAACGTGAAGGGGACGGCTGAGATAGAGGGCGAGCAAGGTGCCATCGCAAAGGCGGATATTGTTTTGATCGCCAGGCAGTTCTTGAGAGAGCCGGAATGGGTGCTTAGAGTTGCTTATAGACTGGGCGTTAAGGTACAGTGGCCCCAGCAGTATCATAGAGGGACATTTGTCAAGGGGAGTAAGATTTAGAGATCTAGACAGATTTAGACAATAGAAGAAACGATTTCATGATAGACGGGTGTCTGCGAATTTTCTGGTCCAATGTCTCAGCAGCCGCTCAGGCCATATCATGCACTCCCAGATAGCTCCTTCCCTTTCCATGTCAATATCGCCCAGCCCAGGCTCCCCTCCCCCCCAATCCCATGCCATGCCAGCCGCCATATTATCACACCCAAAAACATCAAGCAACTCCCTTCCCACACACACCATGTCCATATCCTCCCCATCAACTTCACAGCCAGCACTCAACGCCGTCCCCTCGCCAAAAACCAAGCCCCAAACGCCGCTCCAACACCAACCAACACCTTGCCGGCCAGTCACCCGCGTTTAGCCATAGGTGGGTATTCCTTGCCAGCCTTCTCAACCTTGGGCTCGCAGGTGCAACGCTCTTCCGCTGGGATGGAGTCCATTACGCTGGGAACGTGCTGGCCACAGCCGGACCAAGTTGACTTGGCTGCTGGAAGTTAGCATTGGCACAAGGAGGCTGGTGGGGTAGAGTGGTGGGAAATGATGAGCGGTAGATGAGGGAAGAAAGGAGAGGAGGAAGAGGGCAATAAACAGTAGTAGGGGACGTACTACAAGTCGGACAGGTAGCTTTAAAACACATCTTGTCTGTTTCAAATAGCGGGGGTAGCTCGAAGATTTCTTTATAGAACGAGGTGGGCTGCGGTAGCTGATTAGGCTTTCTTTGCTGGAAATTCAATTAAACTTTTCAAATGTTGTTATCGTTGATGAAACTCTTAGTGGTGAAGGCAGATGGAATTGGGAATCAAAGGCTATTTGTATCTGAAAGGTAGGGATCTGGTCGGCGATGGTGATAAAGTAGTGGCGTAGTTCGGTGGACCGGATTGAGTTTTGGTGGCTTCTCGCTTGGTTTAGCATGCCTCTACGGCGTTCTCAGGGGTTCACATCGCCGACCACTTCCGGCTTGCTCGCTGCCGAACCTGGTTGTTGGGTCCGAAGTAGCCGAGGTGCTTCGACTTCGACATCTGAACTGAATCCCTCAATTGCGACTGCGGTTTGTGATGTATTTCTGGCGCCGCTCCATCGCTAAACTCGGGGACCCATCGACTCCCTTGAGTAGTTGAACAATTCCGAGGCGCGAGAAGTGCAACACCGAGGCATTGAAGGCTTGAAACTCGATATCACTTGGAATGGATTTTGTACTATAAGATTGATACTTCTGAATATATGTATGTATTTTTCGCTCAAGAATAGATGCAACTCAGTCGCTCACACTTTTTGAGCTACTGAAAACCAGTACTTTAGATAGTAAGTAGCTATCCATCATGTTCCAGAGTTCAATTGCTGAATTGGAGTGAGGGATTGACGACTCTCGACTTCTTAGCATCTCTTAAACCCGAATGGAGGATTTAAATCTTGTGTCCCAATTACAACAGCGTCAAGGGCAGTTGACTTTACAGAGAAGCTTTCTCAAGTTAACCCATAAACACCCGTTCTCAGCCACCAGCTCTCGCCACAATTTTAGCATTCTATCCAACAACTCTTCATCCCCCTTTCTATCCACGACTTCCTTTACCCCCTTCCCGATATCCAAAAAAATAAAAAAAAATAAAAATAAAAATAAAAAAGGGAAATCAAAACCGGTTCCTAGGGCCTTATCGTACGTGGTATGTTATTGGGGATCAAAACGTTCCCTACTCGATCAAGCCCTCTATATCCCTTCCATATGAGCTAGTTTACTACTGGCCCGTCATCATAGTGGGGATCTGGTAAAGCATCTGCGAAAGATGGAGTGTCTTCGGCGCCGCTCACCATTCAAAATAGCATGGACTTGGTCCTAAAGCTCAATCTTAGGCATCTTTGGGTCGATAGATATTGTATTGACCAACACAGCTACGAAGATAAGCATGACCAAGTACGACAAATGGATGTTATCTACGTAAATGCTCAATTCACCATAATCGCTGCCGCGGGAGATGATCCTACGTTCGGACTGCCTGGAGCGGGAGGCAAATGCCGAAACTAAAGCCGGCGTTGAGAATAGGCCAGCATTAGATAGTGGTAACACCTGCCAGCTTGGGGGCTCACGCTTTCAAAGACGAAGTAGGCAAGCCGGGCGCGGACCTATCAGGAAGGACTCTTATCGAAGAGGCGTCTTATATTCACCGAAGAACAAGTCTTATTCGAATGCAACAGTATGCACTGCGCCGAGTCTGCTATATACCCACTTGACGAGATTCACACGAAGGACAAGACGAGTTTCAGAACTTCTGTACTCTCTGGTGTATTCATTGGCAACACGCCTGGAACAATGCTCTTCCGGGCCCCTCAAGAAATCATGACGCACATTGCAAATTACTCTAAAAGGCAGCTGACATACCCCGAAGATGCGTTGAATGGCATTATGGGAATATTTCGGGCATATTCAAACATGCCTAAAAAAACGCTTTGAATTTCTCCGACACTCAAATATTCATCCTCAGTCCCTCTTAACCTATACGCAGAACTCAAAGATGAAGTCATCGCAGAGATTCTCATTCCCTAAGCTGACATTCTGACCATCCAGGCCCAAGTCATCCAGAACAGTAGCTTCACCGGATTGGACATCCTCGTCCTCGTCTTCGGACAATTCATCAAAACCGAGATCCCAGAATCATGTCGAAGCCCTTACTAGGGCCTCAACAGTTATTTTTCCGAAGCACTGAGTTGAAGCATGGATCCAGCTCAAGCAATGGAGATATTGTCTGGTAGAGTCCATGCAAGAAATTCACTGCTCCCAGTCTGCGATCGCCTCTCTCGAATAATTTTGGTTGCAGAGAATTACATCGGCGAGTGTGTTGGTTACTTCGAACAACTTGACCAACTAGCTTTCTGCCAGTATTGAATTTGCATTCTTGGTGGTAGTGGTTTTGTGGAATTAGATGAGAAATCTTACCTGATCGCGCCCAGGTGGCATAAGATTGTCAGTTGAAAACGAGCCCATCCATCTCAGCAAATCCCGAGCTACCCTCGCAGGGAAGGCGAGACTCATTGACTTGATGTGAGAGTCGGAGGAAAGCTGGCCACGGGACATGGCTTATTGTCAGAGGAGTATTCGCGTCCACTGTTTCGTGACTATAAAGTCGGCTCTTGGGCAATTTCAAAGGGTGTTGATAATGGCGAGATATCTTCAAGTGTCTCTTCCCTGTTACAAGCCTTTTCGTTGACACTGGGAATTGTCGGTATCGCGAGAACCGAGGAGTAGAGGACTGACTCGAAGGTTACAAATAGCCCTGCCAGATTGAACAATCCCTCTACGTAAAAATTTCCTTGGTAAAATTTGCATCGTCCCAGTGATGCGATGCTTCGCGGCGAAATCGGAATCGGGAGACCATACTGGATGGCATATTCTCTTTTCAGGGATCAGTACGCTTCTGAATGGCCCTTATAACGCATACCTCTCGCTGATCCTGACAGCAAATACACACTACATCCATCAGCAACACTCTCCGTACCATCTGCATGATATGGCCTTTCTAGGACTTCCTCCTAATCTAATTTCAGCAGTCGTGCAAGCAATATCGCTTCCTGGATATATAGCAACGCCGAGTTCTGGTTGTCCACTTTGGCATGGTGGACATGGAGGAAGAATGAGGTGAGGACGTGATTGAGGCTGGGGTGTTCTCGATAATCGCATGTCACTCGTACTCGACAGCATCCTCTCTTTAGACCTTCACGTGATATTTTCTGACTCAGAGAGTCGTAAATGTTGTTGGGCCATGGTTGCAGCACATAACAGAATCGCCAGAATGTAGGCAGTCGTATCGGCGTGGCCCTCCGGGAGTCGGCTGAGGAGCTTGTTCCCCTCTATGACTGGCCAAACAGGGTACATTCGTAATGGATATACCTCGATGACTGAGGTTAGAATGTCGAATGGTACCCGCAGAGCGTCTTGGAGATCGAAAGAGTTCTGATTGGGAAAATACCAAGCTCCGGACTCAGGCTCAGCGACAGCGGCAATGTCATCAAGGCGTCCTCCCTGCGGTACTGCGACTTCTGTGGGTACTTTCTCTGCCCCTGCTCGTGTTCTCGATAATAGAATAATGCTTAGGCGGTCGTGGGCCCGCATTCGAAGACTTTGGCCCTCGCTTCCATGCAAGTGTCAGATATGTGCGAGTGAGTTGAAACCTGGAGACACCGCACTTTCGACATGGTTGACATCCGTCGCATTTGACTTTACGTCTGATACAGCAGTCACTGGCTCTTTTCATTGCAACTTTCGCTGGCCGAGTGAGAATTCCAGGATGGCAAATTTGGAGCTCAGAGAGCCCGACAATCGCAATTGTCTTCTGATAACGAAAGGAGAGTAATAAAAAACTGTGGAACTTTGAAGTGTGGGGTGATGGCGTGGGTTGACAAAACGACCCGCCGGGTAAAAGTAGGCCTCTCTAAAATCTTAGAGTTGTACGTACCTGACCCCCTTTCGTTTGTTATCTGAATATGAACCACTATTTATCCATTAAAGAAGTCTATGAAGAGTCGAACGAAGTGGGAAAAGCCACAGATGGGAACTGTCGAACTTTGAGAACATCGGGGTGGAACATCTCGCTCATTAGTTGTACCAAAAATCTCAACTAGCAGCACGATATATCTCTTCGATCTCCCTCTCATACGCTCGCGTCGTCAAGGATCTTATAATGGTGCCCTTGCTCGCCCTTGGGAACGGTTTCTCTGGATCCGCAACGATGACCAACTTCCTCCAAATCCTCGCGTGCTCTGGAACCAAAGAATTGGCTTCTTCCACCGCACTCCATACCTGGTCTACCACGGCTTCCTTCTCAACTCTCGGATGTTTTGGTTCAATCAACAGCCCGCATTTCGTATATCCACATCCAACAACCAAGCATCCCTTCAAATCAGGATGGCTCTGAAGCCTAGTCTCGATATGCAGTGGATTGACTTTCAAGCCATTGCTGAGAAGCATCATATCATCGAGCCGTCCCTCATATTTCCAAAGATCTTCACATCGGGGGTCCTTGCATCTGCTCATAATATCTTTGGACCTCCATTCTTCCAAGTGGGGGAAAATATCAAACACAGGACGCGACCAATCATGAGCAGGCTGTCGACGTGAGACGACTTCGTAGAGATCGGAATCGGGCGAAAGGCGCTCCAGTGTTGGCCCCACAATGGGATGGAATTCCATGTACTGCCAGTGGGAGCGTGGTGGGACAATCATGTGATATGGTCCTACCTCTGTGGATCCAAAGATTTGCCAGAGGTTGGCTTTGGTATGCCTCGTGATCCAGTCACCTGTTGAAGTGCCGAGGGGACCTGAACAGATGTATAAGCGAGGTTCGCACCAGTTAACTACGAGTTGAGAGCTGTTACAAACCTCCGAGCCAACAAATGTGTTCTAAATCACTCAAGAAAGGCAAAATCTCTTCTCCCTCTTCCGAGAATGTGGCATCCAGAAGACTCGGTACCATGATCATGCCATTGAGCTTCACAATCCGTGCAATATCTCGAACCAGCTTTCCACTGGGAGCGGAGTCGGGAGGGCCCATTACTGCAGTGGTTTGGCAAAACATGGTGTTGAATCCCATTATTATGCCGCTAAGATGGAAGAATGGTGTGCCGGTGAAGAATGGCTTCTTGCGTTTGAACAGGCCGAAACCAGCCAAAGTTCTTCCTGTCATTGGAGGAACGAGCTCCCGGTTGTCTCCACATCTTTCTATGAATTTGTTGGTATAGGAAATTGGCTTTGGCACACCGGTGGAACCAGAAGTGTGCACAATCATGATGGTGTCATCCATGGCTTCCTCCCATGTTTTGGTGTAGGGGTATTCTTTCGCGTTTCCGTTCAGCATGTCCTCCAAGCTAGGAAATCGAATGATGTTCAAATTTTCAACAAGCTTGGAAAGAGCAATAGCTTGCTCTTCCATGGCTCCTGAATAGAACAGCACTTTGCAGTTGGTAACCTCCAGTAGCGATACTGTGTTTGGAAGAGCGTTGCGCGTACTCGGGAGAAGAAGAGGGTAGCCGACTTTGATCGAAGCCAGTTCTAGGACCCAGTATCTAAAGTCTTGGATCCCAATGAATGCTATCGTCTCAGTGGTTCCAGGTGTGATGGTCTCCTGTGAATCTAGCCAATGTGCCGTAAAGTTCACTGCATGACTCAGCTCAGAAGTCGTGATGGAAGTGAAACCTTGCGAGAGGTCTTCGGAATTTGCGATCATGCCGAGTACATGAGTCGGATCTTCTGCTGCAAAAGAATCGATTATTTGAGGTAGGAGACGTTGGCCATATTTGGCAGTACCATTTTGGGCAGGACGGACTGAAGCTCCATTTGGGATAGATGGCGAGGAGTGCATTTCTGTTTCTTGAATGAATAATTTTATTTCTGTGAAGACTTCAGGACAAAGGGTAAATGTAGTGATATAAAGGAAAGAATGAATTGATGAGCGACCGTCCTCATGATAATAAGTAAGTATAAAACAAGCAAAGCTCGCTAAAGCAGGGGATAAGCCTCCTCTCCTCACTACCCTTTGCCACCTGTAAGCTTACTTCCAAAATTTGCGAACTTGTAATCCAAGACCTGGTGTTCAACATGCAGAGGCATTTCTTGTTGATGCATTTGCTTACATGAGAACAATTGGCGAGTACATATGGCGAGCTTGAAAGGTCGAGTACTATTCGCAGTTTTCGCCGACCAACTTGTCTAAAAAGAGACTGACATCTCTCACGCCGGGTATACGACCTAGCAATTAACTTCGATGTTATTCCTCTCCTCCAGGAAGCAACTACATACCGCAATTTGCTGCATCATCCCTCTGACCTAAGCATGTAAGAAACGCGAGGCTCCACGGCATCACTCGGTCCTTCCCCTTGTCGGTCGCTTGTTTCGTCAGCCTTATATATCGAATTACAACTTCTCTGGCTTTCGTGGTCTCATTTGTAACCATGTCATCATGGATCCCCGTATGCTGTCAATTCTAACTTTTGGACGTTGTTGGAAGGATTGACACTTCTGTCACCATCCTCACCTCAGCATCAGCTTTTCTTTCGTGGAACCATGCGACGAGGGAAGTTTAAAAGTGGGGCCGATGTACGTAAGATTTAAGGTTCTTCCCCTTCCTAGACTAAGAAAGCTGCATTTGGCCTGGTAGGCTATGAAATATTTTGCCATCAATCAAGAGAGCAAGAAGTTCGAGGGCCGTGATCGGGTGTGGCTCGCAAGGAGCAAAACCTGGGTAGAGACATTCAGGCACGAGTAAAAACTATTAATTTTCTACAGGCTAATCAACATAACTTTCAGTGTGGTAGTTGATTAGATTAGATTAGATTAGATTATTTACTGTTAATCTAATCAATACTCATAAATGAAAATCTAATCTAATCTAATTTAATCAAATTGTAATTGATTAGCTTGATTTTTGATGCCATACTGCAGTTACATAAGGGTGTCCTCGAAGTGTCTAGAAACATATGCTCCACAAACATTCTTTACACTGCCGATTCATGAAACTCGAATTCGACGGTCTTACTAATTCCACCACCCTTTCCATTCAGATCCAATCCCTCGTCGCATTCCCTTGTTCCTGTACGAGAGGCTGCACTATCTATTATTCTCTCTTGTGAACTAGAGACTTGACCGTTTGCAATAACCCGACTCTCAATATGGTTCATCGAGTACATTCCAATGTCATCGTTTACAGTTCTATCTTTTCGAGATCGACTGGACGACTTGAATCCACGGCTTCGGCTTTGGGATGAGCTTTCGTGAATATTATTTGAAATAACCAACCTTGAGGCAAGGATATCGATGCTATTGGGTCAGCAAGGCTTTGGTGGGAGGGCAAGGGTACATGATGGACTTACAACATCATTATTGGGAAGAGACACTCAAGCGTGTAAACAAACCGGTCGACTTGGCTTGCGACGTTGGTCGCACTCTGGGCAGTGGTCTGAAAGGAGTACGTGATTGCTCTGGAAAATCCGATAGCTGCCAGGGTTGTGAGCCTAATTTCAGTACTCCGCATGAGATATTGGAAAAGTCCTGATGTTGAAGCAGCGTCGATTGAATCTCGTTTGGCCGAGGCAAATTTCCGGAGCAGGAAGAAGGCACTGATGCACTCGACAAGCGCTATGGAAGTAAAGTATCCGATATGAAGGTGGTCGATATAGTATTGTCGGTCATTATTTCCTCCGACGATATCCTTAGCCCGGCTGGTGAGTATCAAAATCCGGATAACCAAAAGAACAGCCATGATTGTCCAGAACAGTACCATGAAGACAAGTCGACTATGATTTTTCAAGACGCGTACCAGAATGAGGTAACTGTAGAATGACATGCCAGCTTCCTGGATCTGTTGATCAAGGGCTGTCAGCGACACGGCGCATTTTCGATGTAGTGTATATGCATATGCTTACTAGCCATGTTGTATCCGCAACTGCTGCAGCGGCCACTGTTCCTGTAGTCGGATAGTGGGCATAAAATGCATAGTAACACAATCCTGCACAGATATCAATCAGCGTTAGCTTGTGCTCACAAAGGAAGAAAGAGAGAGTCAGGTGAGGGTCCAGACGCTCAGGACTTGACTGACTGTCGTTTTCAGAGTCGCCTGAGTTCTAACTCAAAGAACCCCCAGAACACGAAAGAAATTACCTACCATTAGCAATAGATCCAGCGGCGGAAGTGATGATCGGAACTAAGGCCAGGGGAGAAAGAGTGGTGATGCCGATAATCATGAATCCAAGCAAGACATTGATAAGGTCAATACTAGAGAGAATGGCCCAGCTCTCCTCAAAGTAAACTGGAACAGACTGTACAGTCGCGTTCGACATGATGACAGACGATGATTTGAGGGATTAATTTAAGCTTGGCACGTAGACCGATGAGCGGTACCATACCTTATACTTGGGGTCAAGTATTGGGGAACTCAGCTTTCAGACATGGCAGGATGTGCCACGACTCGTTCACTTCTCAGAATGGAATATTGAACTCAAATTCTGGATGGCAGTCATTGAAGGCCAATTAGCATGTGGCCTTGAGCAATTCACAAACTAGCTTCAGCATAAACTTCTTGTGGCTTGATCTGGGGAAGGAAAAGCGCATGCGCCGCACTGGGGATCCATGTCGTTTTGTGCACTACAAATATCGGGTGATCCAGGTGCTGTTGACTCTGTTTCGAGACGTCTCTACTGTACTTTGTTGTCTGAACTTGCCGACAACTTAAGGTTCTCACTCGACCGGCGCCACCTCCAAGTTTTATAGTGGATTACTGACAGAATTTTTCTTTATGCTCAAGTTTCTTCTAGAATTATCTACATGATAATGAATTCTGATTTTTTGGGAAGATTCGCACGATTCGTGCTTCCCGTGTCTGTGTAGGGATCATCCTCAATGTTGTGATTTGTATTGGAACTTCTCGAATCAAAAGCAAAGAATCCAAAGCCTACCGACGTCCTAACAGAATCTTCACGCCACACATGGCTGAAGGTTGAAAATATGGCAAACACGATCGGGTGCAGAAGAAATAGTGAATAATACACTGACCTCCACGCTACTGGATTCCTCATCTGGAAGCAGTTGGGCAAATCCTGTTTCATTAGACGAAATTCCCAAGAATAAACTGAGATTTTCCTCGCCTGAGAGGTGAGCAGCGATCCGATTATGCGGGGGTCTGGGAAGTTTCACACGCTAAAATTAATCTCCTATGCAATTAAAAAGGGGTCCCGAGAAGGTTCCAAAAGCTCGGCAGAGATTGCAAAGCCAATGCAAAAAGTTATGCATGGAGGCAAAGCCGAACCGGGATCATAACCAAAGCCAACAGATCTTTCGACCAGTAATACAGAGTACGGAGGACTCCACCAAAAGCCATGCGGATACAGGGTGTTCAGCCAATCGCAGCCTGAAAAGCCCTGTAAATTCTTAGACGAACAGTCTCTTGTCCAGTCGCTTCCAGAATGCTACAGGGGCTCTTACAGGTAGTATTGCCTGGACTACAGCGTGGCTTTGGGTCACCTCAGGCTGCTCCAGGCTTCAAGACGCCTAAATAGCCTGTATGCGCATGACTTTTGATTGCGTCCTTCGTACTCTACAAACAGGAAACTTCTCCAGGCCGGGCATCACTACAGTCAAACTTGCTTATATGGACAGTTATATGTATATCTATATATATATATATAGGGAACCTTGATTTTTGGTCTGAACGTTCGAATTCTGTAAAATTTGGGTGAGTATCGGAAAATCTCGATATAAGCTATATCAGAATGGCGAGACGATATTTTTGGTGTACGAAGGCCGCCGGTTTTGAAATCCGGTGACATGATTGGAGGTACAAGCGACATGTCACCGGATTTCAAAACCGGCGGCCTTCGTATTCCGATGTAAACGGTGGGCAAAATAGGTGTGAGAGCCTGGAATATAGGGAATTCGGCCAGAATTCAGGCTAAAACTCTAAAATTTTAAGACAAAAGCTGGGTTTGGTTACGGCCTAATATTCCCATCATGGAACCTTAGTTTTATATCGGATTCAGAATCCCCGAAGTTTTATTCCGTTTAACTGTATCGCATTCTTCCATGATGCGGAGGGCCGCGCAACGTTGACGTCCACAAAGTTTCGGTGCTTGTTCGCCCCAAAGCTTGAAAACCCTGCGGTTCCGGGATGCTTGTAGGGAAAGGGGAGGACAGACTTAAGAAGCGAAAATTGGCAATAACGTCTCGCCAAGTGGCAACAAACATCCATTTTTGAAAAGGCCAGTCGCTATATCAGAGAGAAGAAAGGCTAAAACCTAGAATATGCCAACACCGCCATGCACCCTTGAAGGTTGTTGATAGTCATTTGCATGCGATTGGGTTTGACCTAAGAGGAACAAGTTGATCGATCTGCGAACCTCAACTCGCGTGGCAGCTCGTACGTTTCCACGACATCGTTCTATCAAGCCTGTATGCGTATGTTGTCATTGAGAGAAAGTGTTGGGTGTAGTTGCGGATGCCATGGCCATTATTAATTCTGGTTTCGTTTTATTTTGCCCCCCGCCAAGTCGTTTTGTTGTATTTGAAATCCGACATACCAGTATAATGTCAGCTGGCTGCTTCGAGTCGAAGGCTGTCAATTCTTCGTATAGATCCGGAGTTGGACCAAAGCTACTGTAGTAATGAAGTTGATTAAAGAGGAAGTTGTTATACCTCATGCGACGAAGGAGGTCCTTGAGGGCAATGGCTTGGCCAAATCGCCGAATTTTGAGTGGAGGCACTCCAACTACAAGTCAGTAATATTTCGACAATTACTCTCGTATTGTAGCTATTCGCTTTTTAGGTTCAGAGTGCAAATAGCAGTAGGAAAATGCGTCGTTCGCTCAGGGTTTTGCACCTCTTCCGAAGACATCCGAGCCCGTATTTGAGGAGTGACCAAAACTGACGCAGCCTATCCATGGCTTCACCGAGCCTAGCATGGGGAATCGGGGCTTCTTTGGCATAATAGCCGGTTAATTGTGGGTGCCTCCCGAATATGAGTGGAGCCGCAAGCACTCGCTACCCCTGAACGCAACCGTGCGTAGGTGGGTCGGCAGATAACGCCATACGAAACTCACGATATGGGCTGGGATCTCATCTGATGGTTTCCCTTCTCCGCTCATAAGGAAGGCATTTCTAATCTTCTTGCCGAAACTCTATCTCATGCTTTCGGATCCATAGGCTTTCCCCTTATGCCTCGGCATTAATTATCTGGTTGGTGGTGTGTATGCCCCTTTTTGTTCCTGTCATTTCGTACCTTGGCAACTACGTTGAAAGAAGAGCAAATCTCCGAGACAGTGACGTTTTTTCTCAAGTCCCAACGGCTACTATATAACAGTATCGATTTCCCGCTTTACAGGCAGTTGTGATCGTTAGTGCCTCTTAAATTTTCACGCTCTTCTACCGCCAAGCTATCAAGACATTTATCGTTCTTTGAGTTCGCCATGCTTTCAAGGCTTGCTTTAATTGCCATCTTTGGCGCAACGGTTACTGCCCAAAATTACACCTGGATAGCCCCTTCATCGACGGATCGTAAGTATTAGTCTGAATTAGCTTACCTGCTTTGTCGCTGATACTTCTCAGGCCGCAGCCCTTGTCCTATGGTCAACACACTCGCCAATCATGGTTTCTTGCCACGAAATGGGCTCAATGTATCCATGGAAGATCTCATAGTGGCTTTCAATGTGTCCGTCAACCTGGCCTCAGACGCCACGGAACTTGTCGGTGCCAAGGCTTTGACAGCTTCAACGACTGGTGATGCATCGACCTTCAATCTTGATGACCTAGATATCCATGAGAGTGAGTTAATCCCTAAATATGATCAAACTCGAAAGTTTTCCTAACTCCTGCTTTCCCAGTCATTGAACATGATGGAAGTCTCAGTCGGAACGACATCTATTTTGGCGACAACCATGATTTCAATTCCACGATCTGGAACTCAGTAGCTGCATATTTCACTGAAGACACCATCTCAATTGAAACAGCAGCGGCCGCACGTGCTGCGCGGCTAGAAGTTGCGGCTTCAGTGAATCCGGAATTCAACATGACTTCCTCAGACGTGGAGTTCAGTCTGATCGAATCCGCCTTGTATTTGAGTGTCTTTGGCAACATTACCACAGGTAATGCTGTGACCGAATGGGTTGGAGTTATGTTTAGTAAGTTGGTTTTAATCATTTCTAATGTCGACAGTTGCTGATCAGAGGCCACAGCGCAAGAACGACTCCCTTATGCCGAAGGATGGACGAGGCCGAGCGAGCAGCTTACTGTCACGTCAGTTTTAACGATGGTTAATGAGATTGCAGCGTTGTCTTAGGCTTTTTAAGAAAAGCAGAGTATGCTACGACGCAGAGACATAATTTTAATAATTATATTGCGAAAATTTACAATTCTATTACATCCAGCAAAAGTTGGCAATAAACGTCTCTCAAAAAGCTATGTCTCCCGGCCATATTCGTGAAGTCGAGGTTACTTCTCACAGGTAGTTCTTGACTGGACGATAATCTGTGCCTCTGATTATCGGTCAAAATGTTAGCGATTGTTGTGATCTGGATTATCGAAATTGGAGATACTCCTTCGAAGGAGTTTCTCTTTTTCGAATAATCCGCCATACAAAAAAATAATCACGTTTGGCTGCAACATCTTGTTAAATAATCGGAGCGATAATCTGAAGGGCTCTCTGTTGCCAAACAGGGCCTTATTCCCATTTCAAAACTCGGCAAAACAAGCACCTTTGCATAGGAACTTAGTGCAAAGGTACATTAGAAGCGTTACGCCACGACTCTTGCCTGTTCAGCCATTCACAAAAATCTCAGTGGAGTCACAATACGTACTCTCTCGCGGGCCCAGAAGTCCTTTTTGTCGTTATTGGGGATATTAATTTTCGTGCTCGTCCGCTCGTGCTACATATGATAGCGCTCTGAATTCCTCCCACTGGCCCAAATGCTTCGTTGGCGATTCCTTCGTTTCAGCCGCACTGTGACCATCAATTCTTGCGTTGATCACCCACCATGGAATGATCTGTTTCCGGAAAACATCTTCTCTCAACTTGGCGATCTTGGCGAAACATGGTGTTTCAACGCCGGAATGCTTGCTAATCACTGACTAGAGTCGTCACGATTGATCTGTACTAGTGCGTCTTGCAATTCAGGAAAGTCTGCGAGACGCTGTACACATCTTGCTGGTCTATCTCTTGGTATTATCCGCTCATATTTGTCCCGATAAATATTGAGTGTCATGGCATCGAACGGGTCGACGCGATATGTATACTTCTCTGCGCTGAGCGGAAATGGTGGTTGCACATCCTGGGCAGTCTCAGCAAGTTGCTGTACGTATTCAACGAATTGCTGGATTTGGGACTCGGAAAGTTGGAAAATCCTGAAACCTCCAACGGGATGTAGAAAAGCACGCTTGCACTGCTATTTATTCAGCATAGAAAGAGGGAATAGTCGAAGAAGACAAAAAGACTCAAACACAGCACACTGGCTCAAAGGAGATGTTGCTTACATCTGTGCTAGATCCTCCCCTATCGAACAGCATCACGCCACCGAATAGGTGATACTCAGCCCAATATCCCACCACATCCGCTACACCTTTGGGGTATTGTTGCAAAATCATGGTAGTCTTCATGCATAAAATCTGTCGGTCGTCCTTCAAGCGCTGCAAGGCGTTGCTCGAGACCTTGTCCTTCTCGGCGGAGACCTGGCTGAGTATTGACGTAGACAAGCGCATCGATATCGTGGTAAGCAACGGCTAGCATCTCCAACAACCGCATATAAAATTCTCGAGACCCTGGTAGAGCGTCCTGGTAAGCTTGGGCTAACTACTTAATCCGTCAGAATCCGCTGTTATAAATGTCGAGATTTGAACTGACCTTAGCATCGACCAGAGTGATGTATGTGTTAAAATGTTCTCGAAGTCCTCTTGCAGCTTCCATTGCTTCCGGGGAGGAAGCAGTATTGTCACCAATTTCCATGCTATATGTTGGAAAGTATCCGACATCGTCTCGCGTGGGTAGGCCATCGATAATTTGTGCGAATGTACGCTCTGCAAGCGTCGTGGACAGGATGCTGCTTAGAGTGCGATTGAAGGCGAAGAGGTGATCGGCTTGTAGGTCATTCACAGAAACCTTCACTGTCTGCTCGGTCGCTGATATATTGGCATAGCAAGCATCGATGCCTCAAAGACCGTAAATGTATGCGTTGAGTTCGAAGTTGGTCATTGAGAGAGGGTAGGTGTTAGGTGGGTGTTGAAGTCCACCACAGGGCGGGGTGGGCGCGTAAGGAAACGGCCGAGCAGCGTGGCGAGGCCTGGGCGGCTGGCGCTTACGTTGAACTCCACAACTCCTTCTTCAAAGCCAACCATTGCATCTTCAAACAAGACGAAATAAAACAGGACTCTCTGAGGCAAGACAGAGAGTCATTCTAAGCTGACCGCCGCGAAGATGAATTGTCATGGCGGGAAAGAGTAGAGGAAATAGGTAAGGACAGTACGGAGGTGCATTCCGGATTATCCCTTGCATAATGAATTTTGGAGGACACAGAGAACAAAGACATATTGAGGAACCCCTTATGGATTTAAGACAGAGAGTATCGTATCAAATTAAGTCATTGAAGCCATTGAAGCCATTCAACAAAGAAAGAAAGAAAACCGCGGTCCGCAACCAGCCCGCCTCGAGGAACAAGGCGTTGTACAAGTCACGCTTGACCATTAACATTTCACGGGGAAACTATTCCTGGGAAGCATCCGGGGCTGGGAAGCTTCTATCGTTATAAACCACTAGCTGAGGAGATCTGTGAGAGAGTGCATTCCCCATTATCTTTTGTGTCATTTGTATGGCTGTAAGGGAGAATACAAAGCATGGAGGACATGAGAGAACAAAGAGGATAATAGCCTTATGGATTTGAGGCTAGAGGGTGTGGTGTCGAAGAAATATCGAGGTCGTTGGAAGCATCGCTCAAGTACAAAAGACGAAACGGTGCTGGTCCGCGTCGAGGAACAGGACATTGTACACTTGATCAATGACACTTCACAAAATGCCATTGTTGGAAGTATCGGGGTTCGGAATGATTTTATTGTATTGAGTTGCTGGGGGAAAGTTCATGATTGGAAAGGGAGGCTGAAGGAACCACCGAGGAAATTGTGTGCGGCTGGACAAAAGGAAGATGACTTGGCCCGAGCTCTGGAAAATATTTAGTCATTTCACCTGACCATCTACAGTGCTGGCTTGAAAAACGACAAACTCCTGATTACAAAATCTAGGTAGCAAATTACACTCCCACTAAAAAAATCAATTAATGTCTTTCGTGCTCAAATATCTCAATCTGAACTTTTTGACTCCTCACGTGATGCGACCCATAATCTGGGTCTGGCTGGCCTCGAAACGGACAAACATCACGCCTGTCGGAGACTTGATCCGACCGTTTGAAGATCGGGAGTTTGCAGACGGGAGTGGTTGATAATTAGGTCAGATGTTCGGCAGTCGTTCCAGCATCGCTGCATGTGTAGCGCATGTGGGAACACAACATTAGAGAACGACGTGGGTATTGCCCTTGGTTTTGAAGATCATCTTTCCAGGACACGATTAATTGGAGAAGGTTGAGGGTTTGGTTTCATGGCAGGGTGTTAGGAGGGGTCTTGGACTGGAGCCAGGTTGGATTAGTTGGGAGCCACTTTAATGACACCCCTAGACACGCGCTTTGATAGAACGTGGCCAAGGCTTAAGACATGGCGATCAACTCCCCTCCTCGCCCATATGCTTGTAAATCTGCATGAATCCGAATGATTGCACACCGATATAAAGCTGAGCTTCAGTTCCACGGCGGGAGAGTACATTCAAATTGAAGGGAGATGGGTTCATGCGGCTGGCGGTGAAAGATGGGAAGAGAGCATGCCTTTGAAGGGATGTGCAAAACGACGCGTGAAAAATAAACGCGAGAATGTCGCGTAAAACGCGTCAAGGGTGTTTGGGCCGTGAGAAAATCCAGCAGAATCAGCCAACGAGGAAATTCATTAATTCCCATTGGCCTCAATTCGTGTGACACAGGCAATAGATTCTCTTTTTGCATCTACCATGCTACTCTTCAGCTGCTGCTCTATTTCTAAAAGCATCTGTTCGTGCAGTGTGGGATTCTCAGTCCCACTTTCCTTACAGAACAAATCCACCCCCTCATCGCCAACACTTCGAGCTTCGCAAGTCAACTGCAAACTGCACATACGGGGTCGGTCCACCTGCCACTCCGGAAGAGAGTCCGAGAGGTATCAATTGAACACCCTGAATCACCGCTTGCAAGGGTGGAGATCAACTCTGGCCTAGCTGTGGATTAAATCTGGCGTCTTGAATGTGCTTGGACCGTGCACATCGAGACGCGCCGACAGCCCATCCGCCACACCAGTTCGAGTTCCTTCACTTCACCTTCACCGTGCATGCTGCACTCACCACCCAGCGAATTCACACGCCGCCAATACAATATAGGAGAACCACTTCACCTTCAACCGCGTGCGCCTTTCAGGACCCTTCCGGATTCTGTTTCGGCAAGAGAACCCGATATCATTCGCTCAATCCCACCCTGTCTCGCCTTCCATTCCCTCTCGACTCCCCACGCTTTCGCTCATTTTTCGCACTTCCCCATCTACGAATCAACCCACGTTCCTTTCAACCTCCACTCTACGACGACTTTCCATTCCTTCTCTTCTTCCATTCCTTTGCTTGCTGAGCATCGCCATAATCGACAATTACCAGAGTGTGAAGCGGCTTCGGAGAATACTGCAAGAACGACGGCACGCTAAAATCGCTGGTCTCGTCAACTTTGCGACGGACGACCAAAGCGAAGGAGAAGTTCAAGGTGCATTCGACTTCCTCGCCCACAACCGCCTCCTACACACGACTAAACAACGTGTGGACTGTCCTTACACATAATACAATCTGCTCCACCAATTCTTCTTCGATTCCTGTCGTCCCTCGACAATAATTGCCGTCGCAATCGCTGAAATCACCTCAAAGAGAACGTCGCCCCAGCCATCTCGATTATTTCCCCATCAAGGTCGATGCAGATGTCTTCGAAGAACAACCCCTGAGACACAACATTCCTGGAGTTCTTCCGAGCGATAACTGTTGCTATCGATTGCTTCAGATCTTCAGTTCCAGTTTGTCTTCAATTGTGCGTTGTGGGATTCACCTTTGGCCCATTCACCACACTCCATCCAACACTCCTCCGAACTCTACACCACACAACAACGACTTTCCTTGCTCCATTTCGATTCAGATAAATACAGTTGCACCATACTTTCTGTAATCACAACCTTTGCGCACCGAGCACTTATCGGTCTTGTACAACACCAATCTCCAGCGTGTCAGATCCAGTCCCTTGCTTCTTTCACACCCCCCACATACGACATTACATTCCAGTCGCGTCAATATACAACAAAAAGATGTTTTATCAACACTCAAATGGTTCTTCAACTCTTCCTCGTGGCTTTCGCTTTCACCACGAGGAGGGAGATCAACCCAAGACTCCAGAGCCATGGATTGCAGATGAGCCCGAGCAACCTTCCCCACCACGACCTAC
Organism: Gamarada debralockiae; assembly: GCA_002803225.1. Lineage (NCBI taxonomy): Eukaryota > Fungi > Ascomycota > Leotiomycetes > Helotiales > Hyphodiscaceae > Gamarada > Gamarada debralockiae. The sequence continues at coordinate 21,402 of NXFV01001079.1, read as the reverse complement.
ACGACTGAAGGTGCGCAGACGAAATGCATCGAGCTTCCAGGCACCTACAGAACAATTCCTCGCATCAGTTGCAGCCGCCGACGTCCCAATTCCCACAATTGAAGTACCACAGTTCGATACACATGCGACAACAGAAGATTCGGAGATGCCAGACAGAGAGGCTCTCTCCATCCATACTTACGGACTTCTAGCTCCTCAACCGCAAGATCACCGATTGTTCTCCCCACCGAAGACGCCAATGCCTACTTTCTCTTTTGAAGAGGGTTGCTCGCAGCGCCCAGATTGGTCCATGGGAACCTCATCTCCTGATGACTACTTCAAGAGACCTGCATCTTCACTTTCAAACACCTCCGATGCCTCCGATGACTCATTCTACAGTGGAAGCAGAGTCTCCCGACCTTCCGATGATGGAAGTTGCACCAGCCCAGAATCTGAAATCGGAGATCCGTTCACCTTCCCATCAATATCGAAGGGTAAGGGAAAGGCGACCTACCGGGATCAACCAGCTGAGCAGGTCACAACCTTGAATGAGAAGATTCGCAGCAAGACCCGAAAGGATGCCCCATGGACCAAGGCCATGAGTAACCATCTTTGGTCAACATATTTGCTCTACGTCCAAGATCCTACCGTCACACCTTTCCGAATTGGCGCCAGTGCTGTTCCCCCACAAGGTGTCATTCATCGAGTTGCCAGAGAGGCGAAGAGGAGCTGGAAGGGCCCAAAAGTGGCCCCTCCTACCGTTCGACGTTCAGCCAGACTCACATCATCACGTGGAGATTCTTTCGATAAGAGCGGAAGCATCACTCCTACAGGAGAGCCCCCAAAAGTCTATGTCCAATGGCCCCACTCAAGCAGCGCAACCCGAAACCATCTCCGAGACCTTTGCAAGACCAAGGGGAACCTTGCCGTCCAGAGGCATCACCACCTTCAATCTCGAAGCCCGACCCCATTCACCAAGTCCTATCATAGGCAAATTCGTTCCGAAGAGCCTGCCCGCCTCTCTACATTCAACACGAAGGACATTGTACTGTCTCTCGCTACGAGCACTGCTGAGAGCATGCAACCAGATGGACCACTGGCAAAGCTTGCTGCTGAAGAGTCCACTGATACTCCAACTGCGTCAGCTTTCTCGCCATTAGAAGACTTTAGACCTCTCAGCTTCGGTGAATCTCAGGGTATTAGTCTTGAAGAAGAAAAGCGGAATCGCAGACTAGGTTCTCCATTCATTGCTCGTACCTATGGACCAAGCACCTCAAAGAACCTTTACGGCCGACCATCGCCTCCGCGAACTCGATCTGGCACCGCACAACCATTCCTTCGATCGCCTCTTAATTTTGAACCTCGCTCTCTCAACGGAACCATGAAGCGTCGTGCTCAGCATGATCTTGAGGAGGAGCTCAGTCCAAATGGTGCAGTCCTTCGACCTAGCATCCTGAACGAGCAACTCTTCGGTACAGCCCTTCAAAGCAATCAACGTCGTGTCCGAAGCAGAGGCTTCAGTCTGGGCGATGAGGCATTGGCTAATCGCGTCCCTGGCCTCTTCCAACGACCGGCTTTGCCCATCCCCTCCGAACCCCTGGAAGCCGTCGCTGGTCCTTCAACAACCGCACCAAAACAACTTCTTCCCGCCGCAACCTTCGACCCACCTCGTCTTGGCTCCCCCTTCTCCGAGTCCGGACCAAGTCAAACCTTCCCCCGACGCCTATTCCAAGATGGTACAGCTACAATCCGCCGATCTGCTTTTGCAACCATGCACCAAACCCGTCGCTCTATCGAGTCCTTCGATTTTGGTGAGGGTCTCTCGCTTCAATCCAGGCTCTCGCATCTGGATCAAAAGCTCAAAGAGATCCGCGAACGCGAAGGTGCAGCTCGAAGACAGAACGTCGAATAAAGAGACGGATTCAGACCAACGGAAGGCGGGATTTTGTGCGGGCAACAAACCAACCTATGAACGAATCTTGTGTTGAGATATTTTCCTTCTGCTTCTGGCGCATTTACTTCCGCGCATTTTGTTAAATTTCTGCATTTTCTTGCTTTGACATGGATGACACGACATTTACGACTTCATGTGGATGGCGAACCCGGAGTTTTTCCCTTCTTGAATTCACATCATGTTGCCCTTCTTACCTTCTTCGGGCTCACATACACGTCTTCGACGGCATTTGTTTTCCTTGCTTCTTGCATACTTGCATCAGACTCGCTTCCTCACCGAATAGCTTGTGTTGCATTTGTTGCTGGCATCTTGCCTGTTTAATCGTTTTTTACTTTCTTTGGCGGGACTTGGGGAATACGAATTTCAATTGCGCAGGGGCAAACAAAAGCATGGCATTGCTCACGATTGTAACGAATGAACGATATGATTGCGATGATGAGCCTTGGGATTGAGGTCAACGACGATATGATGGATGCGAGTACATAGCGTGGGCTGTGCATACTTTTCTTGCGCGGCTGGATATTTGAGGGCTGGATAAGATATCAGAAGGGACGGATATGCAGAGGATGTGTGTAGATACGGTTCATATGAGGCAGTAGATGAATGTGACGGCTGATCTCAACCATTTCTTCTGTTTCCCGAGGTGCATTCTTTGATACTTGGAATCGAGGGGAGGTTCTCAGCAAATCTATCCCACCCTCTGCTCATTAGATCCTACGTCTTCTAGCTGTCGATCCTCCATTTGCTGGCGGCATTTTTCTCAGTGTCGACCCCGCGTTCGTGCCGAGTCGTTTCTGGTTGCAATATCCTCGATCCCTTCCTTTCAAATCTCTCGCACCACCTCTCTGCAAATAACATAAGACAGCCGTCTCTCTTCCCCTGGTTTTTACTCCTCCAGATCTTCCAAAGCTACAGCAGTCCATCTCCGAAAGATCTCGTGAGCAGCGGCTGCCTTTGTTGATTTGTCCTGCCAGGGCTCCTTGCTCAGCTGTTCGTTTTTCAGGGATAGTCTATTAATTCCACAGCAGGAAGTGCTCTATATATACACTTGGAAGTCCAGTAATTACCACTAGTGTGACTCATACCGAAGGTTCTAGTTATAGTTATTGCCACTGTACTTGTCACCCTTCTGCTAGAAGCTTCTAGGCTCTTCAATACCCAACATCAGCATCTCAAAGCGAGAATACACCAAATGTTTTATACGATTTCGAGCTTATTGGGATTCTCTGAATCCATTCACTGAAGTTACACAAATGAATCGCTATTCCTGTTCCAGTAAATAGGAAAGCAAATCTGTCCCTGTAACGAGGGACCTTCTTTGTAATCTATGAAGACTTTGCAGTACAGTCGGAAGCGAAATCGGTTTCATATCAAACACACTACAGTATGATTCTACTTTCTGACCCACATTTCCGGATACACTATTATGGCTAGCTGAATTTTAGATGCCCCGCTTTATGGTGCACGTGAAATGTGAGCTGCTGCCTAAGAATTAACTGACATCGGCGGATATTGACTCTTGTATGCTGCGTTAGTTCCATAATACTCTACAAAGGAAGCGAAGGATCGATTACAATTCACCAAAGTATAATGGACGAGCCTACAATGGCTGATGATATCGATGAACAGATCATGGCGCACATCCATGAGATTCTACGTCTTGTGAAAGGTAGGACATTGCGCCGGTTGAACGAGCTAGCAGGACAAACGAGTAAGTTTGAGCGCGACCTTAGGAATCCCTTTCTTTCTAAGCCACTTATTACAGGACTAGATTATTAGCTAGGAAGTGTTTTACTATATAAGGGCCTGAAAGTCCACTAGGAGGACTTTCGGGGAACTCATGTACTCCAGAATAATTCAATGAGATTAACGCCAGTATTCATATATTCCACCTGTTGACAGACTTTCATGAAGATAAGGCATTTTGAAGCCATCCGGGGTGTTTTGGAGGCGCGGAGTGAAGGAAGGAGTCCGTGGCTGCCGTGGGTTGAAGTAAGTTTTGTGATTATTAACTAAGGGGATGGCTAACAACTCTGTTACCGGGCTTGTTGTTTCCTTACTCGCTATTCGCCATACATACAGTCGAGGCATTGTAGTCCAGCAATAAACGCTCAATATCAGTGGTAACTGCGCCGTTCATATGATTGATCTCTTCAATGGTCATGCCATCTTCAAGGTACGGATAAGCTCGGAGGTGACGCAGAATGTAGAGTGGAGCAAGCCCGTGAAGGTGACAATATGGCCCAAGTAGTGATATTTTGGCATGCCACTTAATGCCTTGCTCGTCTCCTGTATTATTCGAGTCTGCTCCTGCCTCTAACAGAGTTCTGACACCTGCGAGGTCTCGAGAGAAAACAGCGATTTGCAACGGGGTGACCTGAAACCCCTTGGGATCAGGATTTGCGCCAAGTTGTAGAAGTCGCGGTAAGACGCATGTATCCTCGCACCTAGTCTCGTCGCATGCATGACCCGGCATATAGCGGGGAAGTAAGTCGGTGTAGCAAACAAGCCCACGTACTTCCCGTTGAAAGAAATCCAACATATCCCTGTCAACTTCGCGGATCTCGGCCAAGAATTCTACTAGATTGCACTCAAACTCACCTGAGCCTGAGTACTCGATCCAATCTGTTGATGCGATTGAACCGAAGAGAGTTTCTTGAAGGACGCTCTCTATATCTAGGTCTTGGATGAAGTCTTTTGCCAAGCCAAAGCATTTCATCAAAAGAAGATTGGCCAGGGTAGCAGTCTTCGAATTTTTAGTAGACTCATGCCAATCGACATTCCAGAATTCGGTAATGTAGTAGGAAGAGGATAATATTTCGGCAAGCCACTCCGATCCTAATCCAAAGTCGGCTGTATGAAGGGCATCAAAGTGGGCTTCGAGAGGATCGAGAAAGCGGAACGCTAATCTAGGCTCAATGAGTTCCTCAAGATCTCGCAGTGAACGAACCGAAGTAGCAAGACAATACTCCTGGAGGCTTAAATTGCTTCCCAGATTCAACGGAGAACCATCGTCCCAATCTTCTAGTGTCTCGATGGGCTCTGACGTGATGGCATACTCTAGGACGAAAGCCAAGATCAAGCGGTAGGAAGCTTTTTCTTTAATGCTGAACCAAGATGTGAATGACGATCTATCTGACTCCAAGAACTCGCGAACTGTGTAGTGAGCGATATTCACCGACTGTGACTGATCTTCCTTGTTAAAAGTAAAGGAAACCAGGCACCCACAACTATCCTTAAGAGTCTCAAGATCGTAGAGATATTCGTCTGAACTCAGCCGACTCTTCCCTTTCTCTAAAGCGATGTACGCGTCGATCAAGAGATAAGCAGGGAGTGGCACTGAGCCTTTCCATAACAAATCATGGAAGCACACCCAATGGAGTATATGCCGAACGAACTCTTTCTCCTCGTCGGCAATGTAGGAAAATATCCTTTCATAAGTCTCGTCCATGGTTTTGGGGAGTTTTTTGATTGCTTCTCTGATTTTCGACTGATGATTTAGCCGCCGTAAGATATCCAATTGACAGACAGCCCAACGAAACATCCCCTTGGCTCCAGCCGATAGAGCCACCTCCACGTCAATGCGAAGATCCGAAGGCCAACGCTGGAACTTAGCTTCAGCCATTATCTTAGCTGCGACGTAGATCCTAATATCTGCCTCCACAAAGCAGTTAGACATGGACAGTGACTGGGAGAAGCGGCCCATCTTAAGCTCGATATCTGGGTACTCGCGACTTGTCGCCAAAAGTTGTATCTTCCAGAAGCGAGGGTCGGTAACTAAAACATGTAAGACACTAAGGAGATTCTTTCTTGACTGGCTTTCGTCCAGCGCGTCGATTGCGACATAGACTAGATCAAAGGAGTCCAGTATCACATGCAGGATGTCCAATAGAAGTGTTGTGTCGGGCTCTCTGCTCCTAGTATAGGCTTTCCACGCAAGGGTCGGGACTGTGTCTGCTTCTCGAAGTAGTTGGCTGACAAGCCACCGAAGGAAAGGTACCGGACTCATCCTGATTATGGCCGTGGTAACAATAGTAATAGACACATGTCGTACGCTCGTCCTTTGCTTCGCAGATGCGGAGAGTCGTCTCAATGATGTGTGCGGCTAAGACTGTCTTTCCAGCACCAGGTATTCCGTGAATCCACAAGGCGCGGATTCGAGTATTTATCCAATCGTCCCAATCCGGGGCCCTAAACACCCAGTCGCCGGTGTTGTCCTCGTAAAGCCCTTTGGCGGCGTTGTGAGATGATGAAGGGTTCGTATCTTGGCACCACTCATATACTTTTCGCTTTTCTGAGGCTGTTCAGCGTCAATTGTGGGCTCGGCAAGGCGACTGCAGCCCGTTGGGTGAATTACTCTACCATTTAAAGTAACATACACTTCATCAAGCTGGTGTTTCATATTTCGGAATTCTGTCCTGTAAAGAGTCAGTAAGAAGAATCCGATCTGATTTGTCGATCTACCGACAGGAGCTGCCCCTGTAATACAACGTTTATGGTTGATTTGTGGCGCATGATCTCATCAAGCAGCTTTCGGGCCCTTTCTGCCTTTAGAGGCCAGGCGAGGCTAGTCAACGCCGTTTGCAATTTCTGCCTCTTCGCTCCCTCGCGTTTTGAACTGGGTAATGGAAGCGATGGGAAGAGTCGGTCGAGCTGATCTATAGCTGTTTTGCAACCTTCCACGGGTCCATCAGAGCCTCGGAGCCTCTGCAATGTTGCCGAGTCGGCCGGGTCATCCTCATTGAGGAAGCGCAAGCTTTCAAATATGACCTTAAGCGAGCCTGTCTCGACGAATATGAGGCGCAAATCTCTCGGATAATCTTGTACTGTCTCGATGAGCGATTTGCAGACGCTGGCGATGCGGTCAGCAAGTTGCACTACTGCGATGATGCTTGCAGCAAGCGCAATTGCTTCGGCCATGGAGCAGATTCTCCGTGCACTGCTGGCGCAGAGCTATATATTTTCGTGGTGAAAATTCTGGGACTGGTTTTCGGGGCGTCGCCTTCTTGTAGAAAGAAATGGGCAAAGGTGCATTGGCGGACGCAACACATCAAGTTTGAGGCGCAAGGCAGCCACCGGCGTTCCTGTGATGAGGTTTACATCCAATCGCTTCCAGTTCAACCCATACAGTACAGTACTAGCCATTATTAATCCGTTTTTTAGCGAAACACACCAAAACTCATCATCTTCTCTTTGATCAAAAACACACAATTAGTATTCTGGCTATTATAGTAATTGTAAGAAATATTAATTAGAGGTTAATATTTAATTCTGTCTTTTCGGATTTTTAATTAATTAAAGAGTTATGTTTTTAGAAAGGGCTAAAGTTGACTGACTTAAGTCAAAACGCTAAGATATTATAGCCTAGTAGTATACCTCTCGCTAACTTAACCTTAAATAATTTGCCAACGAAATCTGTGCCGGCGCCGATGTCTGCCGATGTAGACCAATCCTCAGGCTAAATGTGGGTCAGAAATAAAGTCACAAATTGTTTGGTGTGAAACAGATTTCGCTTCCGACATCCATTCTTTTTCTTTAAGCATCAATGCCTCAAAAACATGGGTGAGGGTTTGGGTCCTATACTGTGTTGAATAAGTCTTTTGGAGCCCCTTCTTCAATAAGGTGTCACATCTGTGAATGCTTCTGGTACTACCAAACACAAGATTTTTCTTGATAAGGCTAGTAGCTAGTCTGTCGTCGTCGATTCTGCTTTGATGGTGGGTACCTTCTCAGTATCCATATCCTGTCCCAGTTCTTCTTCAACAAGCATACATACCAACGCTCCATAAAAACAACCCCAGACAGACAGTGGATTGATACTCAGATGGCAAATGATACAAGTCCCATTCAATTCTTCACATCCTCAAACCGCCTTCCTAGCTCTTGGAGGAAAGCTTTGGTTATCTCATCTATCCAGCCAATTCTCTCAGTGTAAAAACGCTTTATATGTTGTCTCTGGTACTTCGCCATGTGGTTTAGAAAATGAGATGCATTCACTTGAAGTCTTATATCTGACCCATGGATCCAATTCTCTCTTTCCATATGATTCACGCACTCCTCTTTCTTGCCCTTGTGGGAAAACATGTATAAAAGGGGGATGTACCTTAGAGTTTCTCTCAGCCATAAACGTTCACAACAATCCAAGCAACACTCTCACAGTACAGCTCTGATTCTCGGTTTCTCGTCTGCTTTTTTTACCTTTGTCGATCGCATGCATGCTAGGAGAGTGTATTGGAAAACAGCGCTTTCTATGTTTGGATTCTCAGCACGTTTTGCTAATATTTGTCAGTGTAGACAGAGTAACACTGTCGAGCTCTTTCGTGTTGCAGAAGGATCTGTCAGTGTTGGCAGTCACAGGAGACGATAGCATACCAGAAAGAGGAAGGACGAGTGTGATGTCCACGCGAGAAGCTATCGAGGCGGAATGATGATGGTTCCAATACAAGGACTCTTCTACAACTGCCAGGCGGCCCTTTTCTTTTCAGGAGGGATCTTAACGTAAGTATTATTGTAGAAAGAAGGACCTCGCAGCAGACGGACGAGCAATTTATACATTGTCTACAAGCAAAACCTTGGGATGTGATTCATATCCAAACGTTATGCTTTATTTCGTGTGTAGGTACGCTTAATTCTTTATCCAATAGAACCATCTGCTGCAGCTATGTATGTGTACCGTATACCATGCGTATTTCCAATTTGCTGGGCTTCCTGTTTGCCGCCACCAATATATACAGCCTCTCCTATCCAACGGCAACCTCCAATCGGACGTCCAACCCGTATCTATACTGCTTTCCCCATCCCTGATATACCCTTTTATGCCTGGCGTCATTAGATTTATCCCAAACTTTCCACCTCATACAATTCTATACAGCGTCTTGGCAATATAGAAACAGCTGATTCCGAAGACTAGCAGCCCGGCAGCGATGCACCAGAACCACGTCAAATTGCCTTCATACTCCTGCCCAGGCACCCAAACATTCATTCCCCACAAACCGGTGATGATATTCATTGGAAGGACAATTGTGCCGAGGACGGTGAGCCTGCCGAGCACGTCGGCGGTCTGTTCCTGTCGCTCGTTCATACGGATGTTGATTTGTGCTAGGTAGTTGCCATGGGAGCGGGCGAGGATCCTGGGGATTGGTTAGCAAATATCCTTGAATTTGTATGGGAGAGACATGGGATCAGTGTGACGCAACTAAGCACTTACTTTTCGTAGTGCGAAAGGTTCCCAGTCATGGTGACTATGTGATCCTGGATATCGCCAAGGTATAGCCCGATTTCGCTCCTCGGCGCAACTTCCCAGTGCTCGTTGCATCTTTTTGCGAAACCTTTGATGACATCTGCTTTGTTGCCGAGCAATCTGTACAGCCCCATGACTTTCTTGCGGCAGTCCCCGACTCTTCGAAGCATGTCCCCTCCACTCTCACCGCTGGTCCCATCGCCTGCATCCGTGCCTTTCTCATTGTCTCTGCCGGGTTTATCTTCTGTGGGAGGAGAGTGCAGCCTCAGGATAGCATCGTCGATATCGTCGACTTCATCTTCAATATTCTGAATCAGAGGTGCGAAAGCATCCGTGATGTCGTCGATGATCGCATAAGAGATCCAATCAGAGCTCAGAATCAAGTAGTCCTTCAACTGGCGGATCCGCCTCCGGACGTTGGCAGGATGTGGCGTCAGTGAGAAATGAAAGCTGATGACACCCTCCCGGAACACTACAACATACATATTAACGGGTTCTAGGAAGTCTTCGCTGTTCATGTCCTGTTCGAAGGAGCGGTAGTTGACGAAGTAATAGTTTCGGAATAGCTCAACCTTCTCGCGAGCTTCTTGCATTATGATATCTTCTGCTGTCAGGGGATGGATGCCGAAAGCCTTAGAAAGCACTTTCATCTCTGCGTCGGTAGGGGAGAGAACGTCCAGCCACCAGGTTGGCCGTTCACCGTATCGCTTTGGTTTTGCTTCCTTGACTGGCGGCGACTTCCGTCCATTTGGAGACTTTATCGTTACGGGAGGTGATTTGACCCCGATATTAGGGGTTGCTTCGCCAGATGAGTCCCTCGAGTCACCTGCGCCTGCCGTAGAACCACGGATCGATCCCCCACGCCGAGAGTCTGGTCTCGGAAGGTCAATTAACGATCCATGACGCGTAGCTACCCTCGATTCTCCATTTGCTCCATCTACATGATGAAAATATGAAGCGTCTCGAGGGATCCCGCCTTCGCGGTCATCTTCGGGTTCTGATTCGGAGCTATCACTCAGCTCAGGGGGATCTGGAATGAATAGCTCTCTAAAACTGCCACCTGGCTGTACAAGCTCTGAAATCGTCTGGCTGTGGATGGTGCTCTGGAACTCCTCATTGAAATACGTGAATCGATATGGCTCATCGTCCTCGGCTCTGTGCCACCCCTTGTGTATTGGTCTCAGTCGTCCTCCAATCAGTTGTGGCTCGGTGATCTTTTTCGCACGACGTTCCTCACTCCGGCCCTCCTTTTCAAATCTGCTCCAATCATCGAGTATCTCTAAATCTGGCCATCTTCCCCTCCTTCGTCTTGTCCCAGTCCCACGTCTGTAAGCACCACCCTCTCGTTGCGGCATATCATCATCTGCCATTTCCGACAGACCCTCAAGTGGAAAGCAGACATCCTCCTCTGCTTGTAGTGCAATTGTGTGTCTCCGCTCGTATCCTGAATCTCTTCGAGGCGAAACCGATCTGGAGTGGCCATCAATCGCATGCTCACTAATGTCGTCTCTTCTATTCTCTGGTAATGCTCGTGGTGGGGCAAAATCATCTCGCACCATCATATCCCCAAAGCTCATGTCTCGGTTCACCGCGCCTAGATTTGGGCTACCAGGGACAGACGGAGGGTAATTGACATTGTATTCCTCGTTCTGTTGTGGGTATGATGTGCTTTGCTTGTCGAAAATGGTCCTCCGGTGTGACGATGACTTGCTTGACGCTCTCCTATTGCTCGAGTTTTGTCGACTCGGTTTCTGGCCATCGAATCCACCATATCCTGCAAGAGCGGCACCTGAGCTTTTGGATCTCGCGGAAGTAGCCATCAATGGTGCTCTCTCATCTACAACATCCTCTTCCTCGTCGCTCTCGTTCTTTGTAGTCCGGGGCTGACGATTGATAATTTCGGAGGATCTGAAGGGGTTCTGGTATTGGGGTCGATAAGAGGTCGGAGAATCGTATATGCCATGTCCAAAGGAAGTCTGCTGCCCCATTGTGGACGCTCTTCGAGGTCTCATACTTAGTTGATCTCTGTAGAAACACCAATTAGTTCAACTCTATTCCGAAGCGAGTGCCAACTACCTGTGATCCAGAAGCGCCTCGCTTTCAATGCTCGTGTTGCTGATATTTCGTCCTTGAAGTCTATAGAACCTGGCCCTCGCAACACTCTGCGATTGAGCCTGACGATGTGACTGAGGTGTCTCCGGCATTCCAGACCCATCCTTGGTCGATGCAGCAAACGACTGTCTCCTTACGCGTTTCTTCTTGCCGCCTCGAGGATTCCTTTTCTTCCGCGGTATAGGCTGCGCCTCCGGATCATCTGGTCCGAGAGTCTCGCTCGAGAGGACAGTCTGCCCTGTCGGGGGCTGCAGAGTTGTAGGTTCTGGTCTTTGAGGAGGGTCGCCAGAATTGGACGCAGAGATCGGAGTGAGTCTCGAGGGTGGCACCGCCATGGCGAGAGATAAGGGTTTACTGGATGCCTTTGACGGTAGCACGGTACTCCTCTCTGCAGCACAATGACTCAGATCTAATTGACGATCTACGAGAACACATGAGGCTTTTATCTTCTGTCGATATCGCTTTCCTCGTGGGCTGGAGCGAGTCTTGCAATGGTGGGGTACACTATGCGCTAAGTTGACTGCCGGAATCAGAGGTCGGTCAAAGTAGTTGGGATGACAATGGGTATTTGTATCCCTCACGCGACCATGACGAAAATAGTGAAGTAGAGACACATCGATATAATGGGCGGAGTCGAATAATGTTGGTGTTGATGTCGAATAAGTCTGGAAGGGTCGAAGCTTTGAAGCGAAAAGCCAAAACGCAAGCTGACCCACCTGTAGCGTCAAAAAATTTCAACGTCATCGGCAAAAGCTCTGTGATTAGCCGTCACATGTGAGTTCTGCACGTGCCCTCCTTCCTCTTTTGGCTATTCTTGACGAGTATTTATCTGTCTAAAAGCCAAGGTTAAAATTTATATTTGGATTACATTTAAATTTGCATAATGAGCTGAAGTTCTCTTAATTCCGTCTTGCTTCTGTTTCCGGGTACAACAGTCCTAGTCCTTTGTGCTGTCCCAAGAGATGCACAGTCTGTACTCAAATGTTTCTTGACTAGGGGCTACGCCAACCGTGTGTGTAAAGTTTGAGTTAGCATTGAACCTTCCCAATAGTAAACTCTACTAATTGACTAATCTATTATCGCGAGAAGATTACTTTCTGGACCTGTCCAGGCAAAGGTAAGTGGCCAAGGCCGGTCGCATTACAAGTTGTAGGACAAAGACTACTTCTCCAGAAACAAAGACCATTGTTTACATTACGTTGAAGATGTTCTTTGGATAATTTCATTGAGATCTTAAATTTCATTGTCTGTGTCAAGGTATGGAAATCTGTCCCTAAACACTTAGCTAAACAGGAAGTGATCTTGTGAGGACTTCAGAACAATGAGGGAGTGAAATGGAAATGTATATATTCAGCACCTTTCACTACTTATTCTCTCCTCCTTCTCGCTTCAAATATTTGTCTTGAAAGTGTTAAAGTTCGAGCAATCTATTGATCGTCTTTACCATCACAACACAAGGGCATGTTCAACACCCCACGAGCAAACCAACCCAAAGAACCCGGCAAAACTGCAAGTTCTTCTAAAATTATTCCTAAACATTCTTCACAGGAGGAAGGCAAAGTTTACAGAGCACAGTTTTCATCCTTACCGCCACCAGACTACTTCAGACGAGACGACGTTGAACTTCAGGGCTGGCCACTGCCGGCAAGCTCTCAACCAACAGGAGGTCAGTTCCCTCCGCCACCCCAAGGCACGGACACCCCTCCTCAAGAGGGCGTTCTGATTCCTACGGGGTACTATCTCAATCGTAGATTATTTCGAGTCGTACTTGCCGTGATCATCTTCATGATCCTTGTCATTGTGCTCGGCGCTCCAGTCTTCGTTGAGGAATCAAAGAAGCATCTGAAGGTAATGACTACTACTTTTTTCCCGACCAAACACATACGACCGTTCGGTCTAGTACCGTTTCTTCAATGATTTGGAGTAACGTCCATCCCTGCGTGCCGAAAAACCCTGTGTGCCGAAAAAACTTCATGTTTTGGGGGTCTTAAATCTCCACCACATAAATATATAAAGTTATAACGTCTATCCCTGCGTCCCGAGACGCACCCTGTCACGAGACGAATCTATAGTTTTGGAATTACAAATTTTTCTTAGTAAGTCTATAAAGTTGTTATTAATATATTACTTTCTTTAACTATTTCTCCCTAAGGAGACCACTTAGTAATAAGAAAAAGAGTACAGTTGATTATACTATTAATCGTTTTAATCACGCCACAGATTGCCGCTTCCGCTATCCCCCCCTGTTTAATCGCGACTATTAAAGTCTTTTTAAAATACGGAGCACTTAAGGAAAGGTCCTATTACGAAATAATATAGCTCTAACTTTTAAAGACACTTAGAGAGGAAAAGAATACAGTCCGGGAGTTACGCCAGTGCGATGAGAGGGTCCACATGTTTCAGTGCTTAGTAATGTACATTAGCCTAGATAAAATTCACTATGTTCACGCCCCGGCTCTCTATATTTTACTTAGCCATGATTCTCAGGTTTAGTCACGTGCGTGGCGTATAACGGTCACGCGTGTGGCGTAACGGCAGGTGTTCGCATCTCTATGTGCTAATAATCTCTTACAGTAATAAAACTTGTCTAAGCCACAATCTCAGGCGCCGGTCTGCGCTGCGCCACGAAAGGAATCAAGCCTTTATCCATGATTAAAGGTTCATTCAAGTCGCTTACTAAATGCTTACAAAGAACCTATTAACCACCCGTTAAAGCAAAAAGAAGGTTTCTGGAATGTCGCGATCATCTATTCATCATGGGATCTTTTCAACCTTGTAAACTAATAAATTTACACAACAACAATCATTGATTTATCTCTATATAGTACACGAAAGCCACCATGGAACCCTTAACTCCTGCCGCAGCCGTACCACTAAGGGAGGATGAAGCAGATTACTCTCAGCCCCAGTCTCTATGCCGCGATTGTCAGAAAATATTTGACCACTGGTACGCCCGACTCAACTGGTCCGCTTTGATGCCCTACCACTCGCATCATAATCTCGTCAAACTCGAGAAATCTGCAGGAAGGGGATGTCCCGTCTGTCAGATGCTCTTCGACAGCATCGATGACATGGACATCCAAAAAATTCAGGCTTCAATTCCAAACGAAAAAAGTCTTGTGCAGGTTGAAGAACTGAGTGTTCATAATGGCAAATGTGCAGTGAAACTGATATGGCCTAAACTTGGTGTAGGAGGAACACTTCATGTATTTCCTGCTTGTAGGAAAGTCCTTGTTGTTCCCTGGACATATCGCTAACACACACATAGTAGACAAAAGCAGCGCACATGTGGGGACAATCCAGAAATCCACAGATAGCGACTCAAACTGGTCTCTTATCCAAAAGTGGCTTAGAAAATGTTGTGAGAATCACCACAAGTGTTCTCAGAGCCGTATGAAACGGAAGCTACCCACTCGACTCATTTATACGGGTGAAGCAGATATTGCACCCTATTTGTGCCTATCTGAAAATCTACCACAAGAAACTCAGTATCTCACACTCAGTCACTGCTGGGGCAAGAAACGGTTCACAACACTAACAAAAGAGAACCATGATAGTTTTCTTGTCCGAATACTGGCGCAAAGTTTGAGTAAGACCTTTCAAGACGCTATTGCAGCTACCCGACGGTTAGGTTTTCAGTACTTGTGGATTGATTCTTTGTGCATCGTCCAAAATGATTTGATGGATTGGAAGCACGAGTCGAAATTGATGGGAAACGTGTACGCGAATTCCGCCTTAAATCTTGCCGCAGCAGGTGCACCTGATGGTGACACTGGATGCTTCTTCAAAGTGGTGGGAAGACGAACCTCCGGCTGGAAGGTTTCTGTTTGCACAGATGAAGGATCCCAGGATAGCAGCATCTGGGACTGCACTATCCCCAACTTCAGCCTGGAGTTGTTGAATGCAAGTGTGCTGGACTCGAGAGCTTGGGCCTTCCAAGAACGTTTCCTGGCTCCAAGGACCCTGCATTTTACCAAGGATCAGTTGTTATGGGAATGCAGGGTATCAATAGCGTGTGAAACCTTCCCAGGCACATTCTTTGATGGTGCAATGTCACTGGCAAGTATGCAACCTGATGGAAGCCACGATGCCATAAGACTTTGGGGCTTGATTGTTACAGGATACACTCGTGGAAATTTGACCTTTAGCCGAGACAAATTGGTGGCAATCTCTGGTCTTGCCCGTCTTTTTGCCTTAGAAAACCTAGGCACCTACCTGGCTGGAATTTGGGAAAGGAACTTGGTCCAGCAGCTAGCATGGCATACTTACAGGCCTGGGAAGCCACAGAGTGAGGGTATTGAAATATATCGTGCTCCGTCATGGTCTTGGGCGTCTATTGATGGTTGCGTGCTTCTGCCATTATCAGCTGAATATGAAACGTTCATCACCATCGAGGAAGTTTTCACAAACCCTTCACATGATCCATTTGGAGAAGTGAAAGGAGGAAACCTACGAGTAAAATCCGCTGCTCTGTGTCGATTTGATATCAGAGAACCCCTTCCATTCAAAATGGATTTTTTTCTGGATCGCCAGCCATACGATTTTGAGAGTGAATCCTATCTTTTGCCTATCCTTGAAAGAACCACCGGGCCGGAACTATGGGGAGTGGTATTGCAACCAGCGAAGCCAAGTTCGTACCGTCGAGTCGCGGCATTCCGTGTCGAGAGTGTTGAGGAGATCAAAATGTTTAAGTCGACTCTACAAGCCTCATTCGCTAGTGAAGATATTGCTACTGGGGAGCCAGCTGGCTATGATGCGAGTGGTAATCAGCTGCAGATTGTCACGATTGTGTAATTTCACCCGGCTTGGGTAATGCTTGATATAGAACTTATGATAGTCTTGATTTTGCTCACTATTAGGATTCACTTTGCTACTATTTCCCTTTCGTTTAAATTCTAATTGGACGGTTAGAAATGGTATCAAGGCATTCTTAAGGAATAAGTTAGGAGCAGAAGTTCAATTCTCTCACGTGACACCGCGGAAACACCGCCGATGACTGGCCTTAAGTAGGGGAAAATAAGCGAATACTTAGAATTAAGCTAGCTATAAATGGTTAGTACTGCAGAAAATGTGGGTCCAAAATGAAATTATTGAATGTTCTGCTGAAGCCGATTTCGAACTTTACTGTAGGCAGAGCGCAAAACAATTTGAGAAAAGAAGATTCGGGAAGTGGAAAAGCCGGAAGTGGGCATTTCTTACCGCAAGAAGACGGCCGATTTTGTGGCTGCGCACAGGGCCACTTTTTGCTCTAGTCGGAGGATGTCGGGAAACGGGAATTTTCCGGCAAGGTACGCGCAGTCACAAACGTCGCAGCCACACGTTTAGCAGCCACAGATTTTATTATATATAGTTTTACCGAGATTACTATAACCACACCGCCGCTGACCAGGATCCCTGATCGCTTGATTAGAGGAAGTATCATCCTTTGTGGCGACGTTGTATGATATAGCGTGCTCTGGCCGCCACAACACAGCATTGACTTTTTAGCATCGTAATAAGACTCGGAAATCCATATCTAATCGTTCCATAAGTTTAAAAAAGCGAAAAGAGCTTAATAGTGGTGTCGCGGGTCAAGGGGTCCTACTACACTATAATAAGAGGCTCTCTATAATTCAGGTGGGCGGCGACGACGCGATTGTAATTTTCGGAATTAATAGGTTAGGAGTGTTCAGGAGAAGTATATAATACAACTGAAATAAAAATAAATAAACATTTTAATACGTTCACAGATTTAAAGTCGCTTGAACTCGAAGTACCTACGTTTTGTCTCGTTACAGGGTGCGTCTCGGCACACAGGGATAGACGTTAATCAGTTTGCTATTGTTCTTTAGCTATTTATCTATGAGTGCTCGATTTGCAGTCAGAAAAATACTGCAGTTTGGCTATACTATCGATCGTCCTGTTGAGAGCATCAAAAGCTGCTGTAGCTATTACCCCCTGCTCTACCATGACTATTGACCTGTCCCCGGAATTCGGGGCCGTGGCATAGAGCTTCTATTGAGCTCAAATATTGTCACGGGGCGAATGCAAAGTATACAGTGCAAAAGCTCGTTTGTATTACAAGAAGAATTAGCTAAAGAAGGAAAGAGAAGAAGTATCTGCTTCCTAGAAATTAAGGGGGTGCTGCGGCCGCTAGTGGCAGTGGCAGTGGCAGTGGCAGTGGCACGAACCATGCGCCTATTCACGTGACAGCGCAGGCGCTTTAGCGCCAAGCATAACATCGGGTTCAACCCGTCACAAATATAGCTCCAAGGTTTAGAGACACAGAGCACAAGAAAACCTGCCTGCCGGATTTATCCGGACAAAAGTGGGAGGTACATAAAATGCGAAGTCTTAATAAGCGAGGAAGGATTTAACCTAATATAGTAAATACAACTACTATTACTACAACTGTAATAAAGAGTGGGGTAATTAAAGATCTTAAGCTAAATAACTAAAATTAAGTAGTTGCTTTGTTTTAATTATAAGAGACAAGACAGTAACTTGAAAATACTAGAAATTAGGTGGTGGGGGAAGTACTAGTGTTGTATTCGTTAAATATACTCGAAGCAGACTAGGGCCTGGATTTAGTGGCCTATGTGACGGCGGGATCAATGCAAAGGTCTGAAGCGCGGAGTTCAAAGATCACGGTGTATGATAAAATACTAAGCTACAGAAAGAAGGAGAGAAAAGGAAAGGGAAGGAGGGTAAGCCTCGACTTTTATGGTACTAGGGTCGACCCCTGTACGACCATCCACCGGTTCCAGCGGCAAACAGGTCATGTGATGATGCCAGCCATCACAGCCTGGATTTAGATGGGCCCCAGATAAATAGAGGCAAATCCACCGACGCCACGGATCTACGACGCCTGGTTCTTCACGGCCGTGCTTCGACGCTCGCAAGCTGCCCGACATGAAACTCGCGATACTGTCCCTCCTTGCGCTGGCGACCAGCGCGGTCCTCGCCGCAGAGGCCCAATGCCCACTCCCCGACGACCTCACCGTGAAAACCTCCACCGGCATCTACACGGGGCTCATCGATCCCGAGTACCCAAAGACGCGCCAGTTCCGCTCCATCTCCTTCGTGGAGCCGCCCGTGCTGTCGCGTCGCTGGCTGCCGCCGCAGAAGCTCTCGCCGTCGAGCAAGCATCACTACGCAACGCGTTTCCCGCCGTCCTGCGCGCAGTTTGTGACCTCGGTGATCTCCATTTACGACACGCCCCTGACCAAGGGCAACCTGATCTACAACGGCAACCAGAATGACACGTCGGGCCTGGTCAGCGTGGCCTCGTCCGAGGACTGCCTGTACCTGGCCATGTGGACGCCCACCACGCCGCCGCCTCCCGGCGGCTTCCCCGTGCTCTTCTTCATGACGGGCGGCGGTAACATCCTCGGCGGGGTCGACATCCCGTGGCAGCTACCGCATTCGTGGGTCGAGCGCTCGCAGTCGCACATCGTGGTCACTATTAACTATCGCCTTAGCATCTTCGGCTTCCCCCGCGCGCGCGGCCTAGCGGGCGAGGACCAGAACCTAGGTATCCTCGATCAGCGCGCCGCGCTCGAATGGGTCCGCGACAATATTGCAGCCTTCGGCGGCGACCCGCACCGCATCACCATGTACGGGCAGTCGGCTGGCGCCATCGACTCGGACATCCATTCCTATGCCTACTACCAGGACCCCATCGTCCAGGGTTACTTCATCCAATCGGGCGTAGTCTTCAGTGTCCCCATACCCCAGGATCCGCCATATTCCAACTTCAGCTACGTGGCCCGCCAGTTTGGCTGCGAGGTCCCCTGCGCTGACGACCCAGCTGCGGCGGAGCTCGACTGCATGCGTCAGGTGCCGTTCGCCCAGCTCGTCAACTTCATTGGACAGTACGGCGATCGAGGCGAGACCCCCACCCTGAGCTTCAACTTGGTGCAGGATAATCGCACCTACTTTACCAACTACACAGCGCGGTCCTTAGAGGGCAAAATGGCGCGCGTGCCCGCCATTATCTCCAACACGGCCAACGAGTTTTCCACCCTAATCCCCTGGCCCGTGTCAAACCTGACCGAGGGCCCCTACCAGCCTACGGTCACCGCCCTAGACATTATACGCGGCGTGTGTGCAACCCTTAACGCCACCACATATCGGAACCGTCTGGGCATACCCGTCTTCCGCATGCAGTACGCGGGCACCTTCCCCAACATGAACTATTACAAGTGGCTCGGCGCCTACCATGCCAGCGACCTGCCCATCACCTTCGGCACCTATCATCTCCTGGACGGTGTAGCCAACACCACCGAGTTCGAAGTCGAGGTCAGTCGGGGCTTGCAGGACTATCTTCTCGCCTTCATCAAGGATCCGTATCATGGCCTGCCGAAGATGGGCTGGAACCCTATGAATGTCACCGACCTGTACGGCGGAAAAATGATCCGCCTCGGCACCGACGGAAAGGTAACGCAGCATCTCTATGGTATCGAGATAGATGGATCGTGTGATGGAAGCAGAGAGTACAATCCATTCCCGTGAGAAGGGTCTAATAACAATATCGACATCCGCCTCGATTTAGTCGAAACAATTGTCATTCCGAAGGTCAGTGGTTATCAATACATGTACACAGAACTACACAGAACCCTTAGGTATCGCAGATAGAAACCCTAGATCAGGAGATGTAAAATATCCCGAAGTAGATAATTCGATAATTCAACCACGGCTTCATTGTATCAAGGGACCTGAGTTTCAGAGCTTATTCCTCTTCCTTCCACCAGCAAAAGGGAGGGTGTATCACAGCTCTAATGTTACGCTCACCAAGGGATGCTTAGTAATGCAAGGGTTGATTCTCTTGGGGAGTGAGTAGTCAGTCAACGTAGAGACGTAGTCACGAATTGTTTAGTTGCTAAACTAGTCATGGGTATACAACATGAGTTGAACACAATGAATGAACATCGTGGAAACTGTGGAGACTATATAATAGAGAGTGTTCAAGGGGATCAATTGGTTCAAGCGTTGAACAGCTTGATCCAATTGATCCCGGCAGTTTATTTTACTCCGTTCCGTCCGGTCCATAGTTTCTCCGTTCCCGCGGGGTTGGATCGTAGGCGTAAAAGGCGTGGATTTCAGTCACTTTGGGATCAAGTAGGCCGTGATATACAGGCTGAAAAAGAGCAATATAGGTTTGCATAGACTAAATCCTTAATTTTAATGCTTAATTGTACAATTTAAAGGAATCGGTTGAGTGCAACTGGTGTTGTAGTGCCGAAAACGGCAAATGCTGATTAGTAAGATGATTAGTAAGATGTACGGTACTCGTGTCAGCATTTCCCGTGCCTGTACGGAGCCAAAATAAGTGGCCCATTTGGCCTGTGCGCAACCACCAAAAATATCGACTTGTTTATTTCAAAACAACGCACGATATGGCTCGATTCAAGTCACAGAACACACTTATTCGTCATTATACTCCTCCACCTGACCTTGCTAATTATGATGGGCAAGCCAAAACGCCTCAACGAAGCGCGATTTTTGCGTTACGGGCGCTCGCACGGAAACGAGGCCTTACTATCACTCGTGAAGAGATTAAGGAGATTACAGGCGTAGCTACTCGAAATCAAACTCGAATTCTTGAGTCGAAACAGCTTCGCACACGACATAATTGCCCTGACGTGGGTCCTGATCCTCGCGGTCGAAGAAGATCCCTTAAACGATCGGAAACAGCTGCAATTGCCGACTACCTTGATGATGAATCGATCCCTCTTGACGATAGAGGTGCCCCTTGGCAAGACATTGCTGAAGCTGCCGGTATCGAGTTACTAAAATCAACCCATTTTAAGCCGCCAGGGCTTCGAACGATTAACGCGCGAGTAATTCAACGAGCCTGCCGCGACGATGAAGATATAATAAATGCGGTTTGCGAGGAGGAGAAGGAACTGGACGAGAAACAAGCTCGATCCCGCCGCGCATACGCAGACGAGCAGCTCGCTACTCGTCCGAAATCTTCGAATTGGACAGACGTTGCCTTTTGCGACGAATTCCACCTTGGAATCGGTCCTATGATTACAAAGCGAGTCAAACGAAGAAGAGGAAGGAAGTATCGAGAAAAGGCTATGAACGTACATAAAAAGAAGGTTACATCGAAAGATGCAAAGGCAAAGGCAAG
>NXFV01001078.1:0-22427 GCA_002803225.1 Gamarada debralockiae | reverse complement strand
TATATTACATCGCCTGGCAATTCACCTGATCTCTCAATTTTCGAGTCGTACGCGCACCCGTTAAAGAGATTATTTCATGCGCGGCGAAGTCGAACAAAGGCGCAAGCAGTAGAGCGATTTTCACGTATTTTTCAAGAGGATTTTAATCAGGAGATGATTCAGAACATATATAAGTATTATTGTAAGCGTCTATATGATTGTAAAAGGAGAAAGGGTCAAATGACGAAGTATTAAGTTAGTAATAGTAGGAATATATTTTTTTCAGAGTGTGGTGTGCGCACAGGCCAAATGGGCCACTTATTTTGGCTCCGTACAGCGTGCCTGGACCAACTACGCCAGGCATTAAAATCGTTACTAAGCCTTATGTGGCGCGGGGTGCGCCACAGTACCTCCAGCCACAATTGATCTTTATGCCTAAGGTTTGAGAGCCGAAATTACGGCATAAATAATAGGACGTGCGGGGCTGTTTCACACTAACCAAAATTGTTGATCCGAGGTACCAACCCGTGTGGCGACGTTGCATGAATCTACGCGCTACAGCAACCACAAGGCTCATGACGATTTCTAGCTTGGTAGTGAGGCTATAAAGCTTGGGTAGGGCCCTTTATAAGTATTAGTAGTAATAAGAGCTCAGTAGTGGAGCTATGGTAAAGGAAATCTGTATTGCTTTAGACAGAGCCTTTCTGCAAATCAAGTACGAGGACGATGATGATTGTCTGTTATTAGTGGTTCAGAATGTCCAAGGGTGGCCATGGAATACGACTTACATAAAACTATAGGATATATTGATGTATTCACAGAATTTGAGATATATAAAGTCAAAGTACCTATCATTTTTTTCGGCACACAGGGTTTTTCGCCACGCAGGGATGGACGTTACTACATCCACGACTGAATCTGCATCAACCACAACCTAAATTCTATCCATGACCTTGGCCCAATTTACCATGGTAGTATCCAGCGTAACAACCACCATTTCTCTGACCCAAACTTCAACCCAGCAAGCCTCAACTGTGGCAACCACAATGCAGGGAAGCATGATGATTGAATTCCTGAAACCGTCAGGGACGGTCACTATTGCTTGCTGGGGAGAACATGATCAGGATTGCGTGCCATCTAACACAGTTAAAGGATGAGAAGAACCCAGAACGCAGGGGGAGGCTATACCATAATTATAATAATTAAATTCCCTATAAAGAGATATTTTTAAATTCCAGATGCTAGCGGCTATTTTTCAGTGACATTAGATATACTTTTTGCTAAAGTATTGACGCGTTTTTCCCCGGCACATTTCTAGAAGCTTAAAATCAAGTAAAGAATTAAAAATACCTGACATGCGCCTCCTCTTCAATCGATCACACTCAATTGCCAATCTAAAGAGAGTGACTTGCGGATCTGCTTTCCCAATACTTCAAATCAGGGGACCAATTCAAGTACTCACCAGTGGACTCCTTCCTCAATCGCTCAAATCGCTCCTAAAAAAAAGGGCGATTCAAATAAATATTATCGAGCAGTTCTTGATCATTCAAAGATTCATGTAATTAATAATGCCGAAGTCTGCCTAGCTAGAGCCCCTAACTCTCGTATGCAAGGCGTAGACTATCGGCATGTCTAACGTAAAGCAAGAGTTGCTTGACATCTTCCCTAAAGCAACCCTACTGTAACATGAAAATATCTGGTTGTTCTCACTCAGAAACTGAAGTGCTTGCCAAATTTATTAGAAGATAAGAGAGGTCTATGTTCTCCTTTGTTGGAGTATAGGTGACAAGACTCTGCGATATTGCATTATCAACTGTGACAATGTCACTGTCCTTTGGGAAGTGTACGGAGAACAGCAGGCGGACAAACTCTTGAAGATAGTAATTACTGAAGTAACATGCTCCTCATACGTAACAAGCATTTGAACACGATGTGAGAACTATGGACAGCGAGCAATAAAAACTATAAACTAAGGCATTCCCATCCCAAGCCATGCTCCTTCAACTCTCTTCAAAGTACCTATTACACTCTAATTCAATACGTTGGCCGTCATTGAATTCACATCCATTAACAGGTGCTTTCAACACTCAACATCCATCCAATAACAGTCTTCCAAAATGGCAGACTATTTTAAAGATCAGAGGCCGTTCAGAGGAGAGCCCTCAAACCTGCCTTCAGATTCAGCACCGCCCTTCGCAGGCCTCAAAGACATTGAACTGCAAGATCTGCTAGAACCACCTATCACCGGACAGCTTGCAACGGCGCCACAAGTACCACAGGCCGCATGGCCCACTGCGAGATGCACAACACAGGCATCTCCCTTCCCAATCTACCCGTCAACAGCTACTACAGCCAGCCATGTCTCCCCAAGACCCACAAGAAAGGTATCTCCCTCCCCAAGAGGACCCGCCTCCGACAGGATTCTGCCTCACAGAAGAAACTTTAAGAGTTTCGGAGGAATCCTCATCGGTCTGTTGCTTCTCATGATCCATGGTTGGTCGTTCTTCAGCGTAGAAGAAGCTCGGAAGGAAAAAGTACCAGCGGTATACAACATCATCTTTCTGTAAACCTCGACAACAGTAGAGTACACAACTTACTTTTCGACAATCTCAACAATCAAACAAACCCGGACAATAACCCAGCTGAGTACAGTACAATGATTCAAAATACCAGTCTTTCGTTCGCTCAAACGACTCTACAGGCTCCGACTCAGTCCATCACGGACCTGACCACGGCATCAATGATTCTCACTTCGACGCAGCAGGCCTCAACAGTAACATAGACATCTTTTGGCATGGCCACACCATCCGCGCCATCCGCGATCCCCAACTCGACCCATGCAAGATTGTTGGAGTCTCCTTAACGTATCTGCATCAACCTCATTCAGGTACCAACTGACCACAGCAGCGGTCAGTTCGGAGACTGCGAAACGGTCTTTTACTACTTCTACTGCCGGGTAATTTTTATTCTTGCTAAAACAGGTTAAATGAATTCCAGCAGATTCGAGTCCTGAATGTGGAGGTATACATGACTATTGCGTGTCCGTCGGAGAAGGCACGAGCAACAACGGAAGCGAGTAAGAAGAGGTGAATGAGGCAAAAGAACCATGCTTTGAGTAATTGTGATGGCTTCTGAAAAGCCTTGAATGATCTGGAAGCGGAATACTAAGTCACAAATTGAGTACTACATTGATAGAAATTGAACAACCAGAATGAAAAACTTTCCCAATAAGTTTTTCCCCGCTAAGATGATATGAAAATTGTGAAATGACCATCATGAATCATAGACCAAGTAAACGTAACGCCATAAGACATGACTTCGTAAAGCATCACTCAACTAATGCCTGAGGCGACATCCTGGTCTTCCTCGAGAGGCTTGTCTTCGAATTTGCACATAGATCCCATAGCTGCATCAATTCCCATTGAGCAGCCACTTCCGCCCGCCGCATCCTCCTCCTTGCCAAGCTAGCCCATGCTGAGCGGGCTTACGAGTCGAACTCTTCATAATTTCCTTTCACTTTCGTCCCCATATGTGCCTCCTCTGGAACGCTCAGCAAGATGCTGTCCCTACAGACGCAATTATCATTAGCCTGCTGGTCATGAAGAAGCCCTTTATTTCGAGTCAACAAAACATTTCGTGACCCCTCACCTTGGTTTAAACATCGACAGCACCCTCCCCATACTCTCCCTCTTCAACTTGGTTGGGAACATCGACAATCTGGACCTCCTCGACTGGTAGGTAGGATCATATGTCTTGCGCCACTGTCTTTTCTGCTCCATTTCCTTAACATTCTCGCGGCTGGTGCGGTACAGGTATGTGATAGCAGACTTCATAATTGCTAATCAACTTTGGAGGAAAAGTTTCTTTTTGATGGTGGCAGAAGGAAATGCAATAATCAAGATTGGAAGGAAGTTAAAAGTTTTGGAAAATGGCAAGGAAAGAGTTATGGTATTTTAAAAAGTCAAAGATGCAGAATGGAGCATTGGCCATTAAGTGGAGGTCTGAAGCACGCTGACAGCTCGAGTGTTTAGTGTTGCGAGATGTTTCGAAACAAACGGCCCGCATCAATCAATGCGCAGCATGAAGACGACTTCACAAATGCTTGCGTACTGGTTCGCATCTGATACCTCAAGTTTATTGAAGTGAAGTGCAAATAAATCGCGCATATATAAATGCAGAGATTTGCTAAGGTAGTTGAACCCGAATCTTACCATCTTCATTCCAAGGTGGGTTAGTAAGCCTGGCAGCCTGGCCGCTTCAACTAGGGCGCTAATCACCTCGGCTCGTCTTCGGCTCCCCAGCTCACAACCCTGAGCAAATCGCGACTTCGTTTTTCCGATTCCGCTGTCACCAAAGCCCCCTCTGCAGTCAGAACCAAAGCTTTTTGCCCCGCTGCTTTTCCTCGCATGGCGGGCCGCTGTTGCCTCGAAGCTGCATCACGCACCTCGCCGATTTTGCATCTCTAGATTGTGATTCTCTGCCTCCAGCATTCACCAACTGTCTCGAGAGCGCTTTGCTCATGCCGCAACGCTGCATATCCACCTCCCTGATTTCATATCCTTAGCCTCTTTTTGTCTTCAGAACCTCCCAACTGACGGGAGCTCTAGCTCACGAGGCTGCCACGTATTCATCGTAGTCGAACGCCGTTTTGCGAAAGATTATCTGTGCTCAGGTATACTCGCGTTCTTTTTTCTTTAACCCAGCAAGTCTTTCATGCTCATGCATTTGACTTCTCTAACTCTAGAAAGAGTCGAAACTATTCCGCTCCTTTCGCAATTATTTTCTCTGGACTATATTTGTAGTCCAAGACATTGGACCTCTATACCATAAGCCACTCCGGTCGTTGGAGATATAATCGATACTCCGTGCAAGCTATCTGGCCACTAAGACGACTTGAATCAGTGTGACCAGCATAACGACTATGACCCTCAAACCTGCCGCCGTGCAGACTGCGGATGTTGGAGCTCCGATCACAGTGCCCGTTCTTCCGACGGCATCAGCTGTACAAGCCCCTCTGGGCTTGGGACCGCCGAAAGTATCCGTCTGCACCGTCTACGAAACAGTCTACGAAACACCCACCGCTATAGTCACCTCATATAACGAGAGGGTAAATTATCATAATCCGCTCCAAGGCCCCGGTGCAACCTGGGCTTGGCTTGGTCTTCTCGCTGGTAACATTGGGAATGTTGCGTTTATGGTTCTCGGAGTGGACGCCATCGATACCGTGGCCATGCAATGCATTGGGGGGCGAGATTTCGGAAGATATTGCATCTACCACGGGCCCGTCAGCACAGAGAACAGATGGGAAGGCATGAAAAATGCGTTTGGTTCCGACAAGGAGATTCTGATTCCTGAACAAACGGAGATGGAGGTGAGAGTCCCCCTACCATTGACGCGAGCGGATTACGATCAGCTGTTGCTATGCACCAACCGACGACTCCAGGCGCGCCTTGCACCCGCTTCTCAAGTAGACAATGGTCTGATCGTTGTTCCTGGGGCACCAGCGAACAGCCATCTAGAGCAGCGACAAGTCTTGCCGCTCTGGAAGTGGGCAGCCCGCAAACATGGAGTCCTCCGAGCAGGAATTTGCGGTGTCCTGGCCTTGCTACCCGTGGCTCTGATTGCCTGTGCTAGGTTTTGCGCTGGGCATGACATGGTGTACGAATCGTTCTTTTCGATCATCTTTTTCGCATACGCGGCCTATGCTGCCTATCAGCTTGACATGCAACGAGAAATCGCCTACATCAAAGTCGACGAGAGCGATGTGAGCCCTCATCATGGCGCGTTATGGGCTAACACACTGGATCGTGCGTTAACGGGACCGCCTTTCTCTGCGGACCACGCCATCCACGAGCTTGCGACTGGACAGGTGCGGAAGGAGTCGGAGAAAGCGCGAACCATGCTTGTTCCAGTGATGGCGCTCAAGCCAAGATTTAGACATGACGAACACACAAAATCTCGATGGGCCATGTCCCCGGTTTGGTTCAGAGGCACCCTTGTAGGCAATCCCTTTATCTTGACCAATGATCACTATCATCGGTGGCTTGGGGCGTATGGCATCGCCGCGACCCTGCAAGCTTTTCTGCAAAAACGGGTTGCGAAGGCTTTCCTTGAGGATGCCAAACCGTATGAGGTCAATTGGTGTAGGAGGATGCCGGGCCATATTTATCCGGAAGAGTTTCCGCGATATCGCGTGAGACTCGAAGCAGCGTGAACCACGGTAGACATTGCCAATTTCACGCACAAGACTTTGACGGAGATGGAAGTTTCAAGTTTGGAGTGAACTTGACTTCCTTAATTACTTTCCGTGTGCAGCGATGGCGGGGGAAGCCGGGATGAAACGGACTCGATGTTGGCAATGCAAATTGTTCAAGAATTCAGGATTGAGTAGCACCCGCGTCTGAGTTATCTTTACCTTTTCTGTCGGAAGGGGCTGAAATCACCGAAAACGATCTTCCCAACACTATCCTCGTATTTTGTATCTCCTAGCTAGCGAAGAGAGCGAAGCTGTCTAACTGGATGGGTGCAGGGGGTAGGAGCAGGTAGTCAGAGTGATACTAGCCACTTGGTAGTTGGTAGTGTAGCTTAGCACAAATTCTCAAAGTGTTTAAGGCGGAAGCCGATTTCGCTAGTGACTCTACCTGGTTAGATCTAATCTATTACTAGTAAAAGTGTAAGGTAGTACTTCTTGCTATTTATGGAAAGTAGCTAGTGTCGACCTCTAGATATATATATAGGATTACCAGGGAGCCGCATCGGGCCCCCAAACGCTGAGTGGTGTTGGGATCCCGTTTGGTTGACCTGTGATCTACAAGAGTTACGCCACTGCTGAACCATAATCTCTTCAGCTCAATCTCTGTAGAATTTTTTGGTCTGGAGAGCTACATGGTTGGATTAGTAGGCTAGGACCAAATCACGTCTTAACAAAGTACCTGAATAAAATGCATATATTTGATCAAAACTAGATGTCCTAAGAGAGAGGAGAAATAGTACAGTCGCTAGCGAAATCGGCTTCCGCTTTGAACACTTGCTGAAATTTCCGGTTAGCACACGCTTGGGCCAACACTAGAATGATTCTGGCCGGCCGTTTCTATCCCTGTATTTACCTGATTAGATCGCTACGCTCCTGTCTACAGTGTGGAGGATCTTTCACTTTAATCCTTCTATAAGCCTGGGTTCTCATATCATCTCGTCCCCTTACCGAACATATTCGTCCGCTTTTATGTCGTCTACCTCGGCAAAGCGCGTGGGATGGCCTCCAGAACCGCTAGTATTAGCGACACTACCTGATATTCGGGAGACGCCGGAGCCCTGCTCTTGGTGCAGGTCTATGTCCGAAAACCTTCATCAGATTCTCAAACAGACATCCTTTTCAAATATATACGGTGGGCCAGTCTGCAAATTGATCAGCTGGCAACCCGTTAGACGATGCTCGATGTGCAAGCTGATCTTTGAGACACTCGTAGCGGAAGTCGCGAGTGACCAAAATATTTCCTCGACTACTTTGGAACAACGGCCATTTTATGCGCTGTATGCCGTCAATCGTCCTTTTGGGTTTCTACGCGGTTGGTAGGCTTTGTCATTAGAAGGATTGAAGCCATTTGACTTCATCTTCGTGGGCACGAAGAATATTGCAGACGTCCATCCAACAACGTCTGAGATCATTGCTCCGGCAGTGACACCAGTATACTCGACAATCGTCTCATCCACAACGGACGGAACATCGAGAAGCCCCTCATCGCCGCGTTCCCCAGAACATGATACTCTCAAGCATATCCTTAATTGGGGCTACCGAAACCCAACCTGGCAGCATCCTCCAGGATGACCACGACCATCTCATCGTTAGTCCTTCAACAACCCCAACATCCCACGTGACGTCCAACTCGCTGCCACCAAGAAGATTGTCGAGATATACGACGTATCCGGCAAAGTAGACAGCAAGTTGAATGAAAATGTCGGTTTCGTGAGATGGAGGAAGTTGCTTTACAATGCCGGATATAATTCTGCATGTACTATCACCCGTATGGATACGACGCGGATGAGGACAGCGAAGCAGCCGGTTGATGATTTGGTCTGGCCGTTAATGCAGGAGATTTGGAATATTGCGAAGGCGGCGTGGCATCAATTGCCTGATGATATTGTGGAGGCGATGATTAATGCGGATCCGTGGACGATTTTTAAGCCGAGTATGCAACAGGATATTGAAAAGGCCAGACGCCCCTTCGTCCCGACGGATAAATTTACGGAGCTGATCAATTTCCTAGAGAAACTTCATCGAGTTTGAGAATATCGCGGGAGAACCGCTGAGAGAGGTCGAGAAACCGGGTGTGCCGGCTCTGACTTTATATGGCATTCTGAAGACACTGCAATGGACGACGAAGGAGAAGAAAGAGCTCGTGGCGTTGCCATCAGTGCCATTAGTGCCACCACCCGAGACGTAAAACGGAGTGTATTCTAGATAGATTCGGAGACTGTGAATAGGAGATAGAGTATCTAGCTGTGATTACAATTTGCTCAGAGCAGGACCCAGAAGGGACAGGTGAGCTTTCGAAATCTCGCTGACGTTTTTGCATCTGCGTTCTAGTTAGCGAGAAAGGGGCTCTGAATGAAATGCGGACGTACCCCGCAAGCGCCATTGTGATCTTGAATTCGTTCATCAAAAGTTTAATGGCCAGCTCAACACCTTCTTGGCCATTGTACTGTATAATACATCAATTCATGATCTTCTAACGGGAGATCGGGATTAACCCACAGCCAGGCCCCAAATTGGCACGCGACCAACAAAGCAAAACGAGGCACCAAGAGCGAGAGCTTTGAAGATATCGGATCCTCGTCGGATACCGCCATCAATTGCAATCGGAATCTTGCCCGCTGCAGCAGGTGCACAATCTCTCAAGCTGTCAAGTGTGGCAGGAACGCCATCTAACTGCCTTCCGCCGTGATTCGAGATGATGATGCCATCCACCCCGTGCTGTACCGCGAGAGTGACATCTTCGGGGGTGGTCACTATTGGAAACAATAATCAGCAAAGATCAAACTGCCCACAGTGCCAGTTATGAGACTTACCTCCTTTGAGCCAAATCGGCAGCTTGGTATGTTCCCTCAGCCACGGGATCACGTTATCCCAACTGAGCTCAGTGTCTTTCTCCGGAATCAGCATTTCTCCTGCCCAGGATACTCTCTCAGTGGGAGACGTAATCTTACCATATGAAGCGCTGTCGTCATCGGCTGCAGTTGCACTTGCTTGACCTTTCGACTCAATATTCGGCCATTTTACATCGACCGGCAAGGTAAATGAGTTACGGAACTCGTTTATGCGCAGTCCTAGAGCCACGCAATCGACTGTTAACATGATAGCTTTGTAGCCGGCCTCTGCCGCTTTCATCAGCAAAGTGAAGCTTTACACGTTTAAATGGAGACTTGCTTTCCGCGCGTCGCAGCATCTTCATAGTAAGAGATCGGTCTTTCAAAATAATGGCCTGGAATGCATAGGGGTTTCCATTGCCCTGAGCGATTATGTCCTCCATCGAGTAATTGGCATAAGAAGAAACTCCCATAGCAACGCCATGCTTAGCCGCCGCCCGAGATGTCGCCAGCTCTCCATCTGCATGAGCCAGCTTATGCATCCCCGCTGGTGAAAATCCTAGAGGGAATGAGACCTGTGGCCTCGTGAGCGGTCGTCCAATATCTTCGGTGCGGAGAGGGTGAGGACCTTAGTTCCGTAAACGCTCGTTGACACATCAAGATTTGACATGTTGACTAGGACTCGAGGTCGAATCTTGTATCGATCATAGGCTTCTTCATTGTCGCGAAGTCTTTGGGTTTGTCAGTGATGAAAATGGATTTGGATGTGGGTAGGAGAACGTGATCATATCCATCCCTCCTTCATTGAAGTACTCTACTACGAGTCAGCGATTGAACCCGACATATAACTGAAGAAAAAGCCCAACCTCACCTCTATACATCGTTGGTAGCTTCTTTGAAGCAACATCTTTCAAGTCACTGATCGTGAGCACGTTGGGATCTAACGTTGGGCCGCGATTCGCCATTTTCAGTGGGATGAGAGAACAAGCAAAAGGTTTCGACACGCTAATGGAAATTATGATAAGCTGCACTTCCTAGTTTAAGATGAATAAGCTTTATAACTTCGTCTGATCACATCTGTTTGCCTTGCATGCATTCATGCATGCCCTCTAAATGCAGCGAAATGCTGTGACTCAGAAGGCGCGCACCAGTGTTGTACTCTACAAATCACCCCGCTTTCGCACTCTCGCACTATTTGAAGCTAGTCGGCTCCAAACATATGGATGGGAACAGCCAATGCTATCAGAAGCTCAGCGCCGACTTCCCAAATTGTTTGGTCACATGCAGAGGAGCGAATAAGAAATGGAACAGCACACGAATTTTCAATGGATTGCTGGCCACAAAAGCGCCACTGGTATCTATGTCTGATGAGAGTCTGCACCGTCATTCTTTATCACGTGAAGTCGTGACAGAACGTACCTACTTGTCGTAAGGTCACTGGATCTCCTATATTAGATGCATTAGAAGAAATCTGTCGACGTCGTCGTTATTGGGGTTGCCTAAGTGGACTGGAAGTAGTAAGATTTGTGGAGCAAGCAGGTCTTTCCGTCACCGTCGTCGAAGCTCGAGACAGAGTCGGCGGAAAAACATAGTGTAACAGCTGCCAGCAAAAGCAAAGCGGATGTGGGAGCAGATGGATCAATGATTCGCATCAGAGTAGGATGTATGGGATGGTGAAAAGGTTTGGCCTCGAGGTAGGAAAGCAGAACACAGTCGGCGATTGCATACTCTACGACGATGAAGTGGCTCAGAGACTTCCACATGGTGATACACCTCCAGTGAGTTTTGGGTCTCCGTTGAAGTTGTTTTCTATGTTGACCTTACCAACAGTTCCTAGGGGTTGGAAAACAAAAAGTGCTGGCTTTGCGAGACTTGATTGAGACACTCTCCACAGGGCTCGATCTTCACCGGACTACTAATGGAGACCATACTTCAATGATCCAATACGGTCGCGAGACTGTGGAGGAGTTTGTTAAGAGGGAAGGCTTCGGTACTGCAGCACAAGAAGCCATCAAAGTCTGGACCCGCGTGATGTTTGGATTAGAACCGTCAGACATCAGCGCGCTGTACTTTCTGTGGATCTGCTGAGCTGGAGGCGGTTTCTGATCATACGTGGGGAGAAGGAGCATTGCGGGCAATACCTTCGGATCAAGAATGGTGAGTTCCTACCATGTCATCTTGTAACATGAGGTTGATTAATTGGCAATCAGGCACCCAATCGTTCTCCCTGCACTTGATAGCAGGTCTGAAGTCAGACAAGGTTCACTTGAAAACGCTCGCGAAGAGCATTTCCGAAGCAGCACCGGGGTCACCGTCCAAGCAGGAGATGGCTTCGAATTTGTATGCAAGCGCGTGATCGTCACTGTCCCATCACCATCTAATTCATGGATGAGATTCGACCCGCCGCTGCCAGAGCTGAAATAGATCCTCAGTGACCGCGTTAAGTTTGGCCGCGCCATGAAGGTGATCCTTGCGTATTCCAAGCCATGGTGGCGAGTGTACTTTCTCTGAGAATTCGCCCAGACTTCCAAAGGACCCTATATCCATATGCCGAGACTCGAGTATTGACAGTGACGGTCAATATTCCCTTACATGTTTCGTGGCCGCAGAGCCAGGGAAGCGTAGGATCAAGCTAGAGCCAGAGGTCAGAAGCTCGCTGTCCTTGACTAGGTAGCCAATATGTTCGGGCGAGCGTGTGCTGCCAAAACAGGCTCGGCTGCCACCAATGACGAGATTATGGACGTAGCACAGCACCCCCTCGAAATGCTCTATCATGATTGGTCAGCGGACCCGTGGAGCCAAGGCTGTCCCTGCCCAGTCCTCCCTCCAGGCCCAAATGGCATAGTAGATTTTGCCAGTGCTCTGGAGGCATCGATGTGGTTTTTGCATTTTGCAGGGAAGGAGACTTCGAACGTATCGAGGGGTAACATGGAGGGAGCTTTGAGGTCCGGGGAGCGTGCGGCGGAGGAAGTGATCGGAGCTTTTGGTGTGCAGAATATGGCCAGATTGTAATTTTGATGTACATTGACATCCTATGCTGTGTAGGAAAGTCTGCATAATTATATTGTAGTGTACCAGGGTCCAAAACTCCGTACTCTTGCTTCCAAAACCTTATCAGCGAGTCCATGGGTTGACTGGTGAAGCGCTAAATGGCAAAGGCTATAAAGCTTCAGTCTCAACCTACAGTAGTATAGCATATCTCCGTACATATGGCTGGGGCGAACTTTCATCTGGCAAATTCCAATGGTCTCCATATTGCGTTTTGCTCTCACGTGCCACGCGTGACATGCCATGTTGAGGCGCTGATCCTTTCCCTTCGTTGGCTTGCTTTGTACAACTATTAGTAAAGATTCGTTTTCGGGGTGGAATTTCCACATACATCGACTTTGAGCTGGCTTCACCTGGGTGCTGTGCCGTTCATCTTTTCAGGGCTCAAATTATGCGCGTTTCGTGCCCGCGTCGACGCGCTTATGTTGCCGTTGATCCTAACTACTCCAGAATTGAGCAAAACTGCAACTAGATCGCGACTGGTTAATAGTGTGGCTTGGAGATATAACGGTTATTGAGAGAATGAATTTAGCCATAGAAAGTAGTAAAAGCGCGGAGTCGAAAGGGAATCGATAGCCATCGCCGTTGGATCAATCGGGACATTAACACAGATCGTCTAGATTTAAACATGCTCTTTGCCTTATGATCTCAAACCAAGAAGAGAACATTAAAAGAGACGATTGAAAGCGGCTATTCTGAGTTCCATACGAGAGAGAGACCAAAAAAAAAAAAAGGTCCTCCACAAGGATTTGCACCAGGCCAAGTTCTTGACGAACACATTTCATAGCCCGAAGCGAGGATTGGCCGACGCGTCCCAGCGAACGACTATCATACGAGTACTTTACCCCACCATCCTCACAACGGTTCTTCCAGCAAACGTCCCACAACGATCAGATACATAATGGCACCACCAAGCCAGCTGTCGATCGCGACGTCCGCCGTGCAGCGCCTGGTCAAGGAGGAAGCCTCGTATTACAAGGAACTGCAGCAACAAGAGGCGCGTGTTGAGAAGGTACTGGCCTCGAAAGACGAGGATGAGAATGCGGAGTACCAGCTGAAGCAGGAGGTAAGCATGAAACTTTGCTTCTTTAATAAAGCTTGAGAAATATGTGTGGATCAGTTGGAATGGTCTTTTCTTCCTGGGGTGGGTAGGACTGAACAGCAAGTCGCAAAGCTACCCCGCAATGTAGACCAAGTTTGCGCTGGAATAAAATATATTCAAGCTCTTATCAAGCTAACTTTCTACATAGCGTGCCGCAATCGAGGAAACGAAAGCCGTCTTCCCACCCCTCCGCCAACGAATCACCGACGCACTTCAAAAGCTCGAAGACCAAGTCGAAAGCGCACAGCAGGGCGGGGCCAGCGAGGAGGAGATCAGTAAGGCGAAGGGTGTTATTGAAGACGCTAAGAAGGCTGCTAAGAGTGAGAAATAAGGGGCCGTGCTATAACATAAATGGGAGTTTGGGTTTGGCTGAGCGAGTTATGTGAAATTATGCAACGGAATGATACCAGGAGAGGATGATAGAATGGACTTTCAAAATGAAAGTAAAATGGCTGGGAGATGGATGGGAGTTTGTGGCTGGCAAATAGAGGGTATCATTCTTTTCTATGGTACAATACATCGTACATATGATTCTAGATGAACTACGTGGTATCCATCTTGTCTTCCGCTTCGCCCTCCTCCAGAACCGCTTCGTCAGTCGGCTCGTCAATAGTAACTCGCGGCGTCTCTCCCTCAACTTGAGTCTCCGCCTCTGCCATCGATATATCTGGCGCAGTATCAGACTCCGCGGCGTTCACGGCATCAGCCATCGTAGAATCCTCTCCCTCCTCAGCCTCCTCTCTTCGTCTCCCAGAAACAGCAGGAGACGCCGCTCGACTATTCGACCTACTGCCCGACCTCGACAACGACCCCGAAGCCAACGGCCGCGGCTTGAGACCTCCATCCGGGCTATTCGGTCGCTGAGAATCAGGTCTAGGTGTCGCACCTCCGCTCGCACTACTATGCTTCGGCGTCTGCCCACCCCGGGATCCCTCACCAACCTCTCCATCTTCCTCCCCACCATCCATACCCTCCCTCCTCTCCACCTCCTCCTTCTCATCCCTAATCAACCGTCTCAACTGCATACCCTCCTCCACAATCCTCCCAAATTGCTCCCGTCGCTCCTTCCACGTCTCCCCATACGCCCTGCTCTCTCTCTCCAGTTCCTTGCACTCCTCCTCCAATTTCTTCAGATTAATCTCCTGGTCCTCCCTCGGCCGCAATAACTTATTATTCGTGATCTTTTCCGCCAACTTGTCAAATTTCTTCCTCTGATCCAACGTCGCTCTACTCTCCTCAAGCTGGACCCTCAGCAGCGCCGTACTTTCCCTCACTGCACCCATCGTCTCCAGAATTCGCTCCTTGTCAGCTTTATACCGCTCGCGTTCGCGCTCATTGCTGTTTCGCAGGAATTGTATCCGGGCAATGCTGCTATCAAAGGCAGCGAAATCGAGGAGCACATCTTCCCGGAATTGACGGCGATCATCGAGCTGTTTCCGGCGCTCGGTTTCGAGGGCTGATTCTTCTTCGGATGAGGAAGGAGGAGGAGTTGGGAGTTTGCTGGGTGTGGAGATGAGGGAGCCGGGTGTGAGGAGACGTTTGGTGATTCGTTTGAATGGCTTTTCTTCAACGTTTAAAAGGCGCGATTTGTGGAGCTCGTCTTCTTCGCGCTGCTCGAGCATCGGGAATGAAGACATTGTGAAATCTTGAGAATTGACAGTGTAGGAAGAGTGTGACGGGGAGATGTTGATTGGCAGTTGCGAACGAAGCCTGGAATTTAAGGCCTCCTGACTAGCCAAATTGGGAAATCGCTCTCCTCAGCCTTGTTTATAAAGCAATGTCTTCCGGCTCCTCCTCCGGACATCAGTGATTTAGTCCTCACATCCCCAATATTGACGTACACAACGACGATGACATGATAGCATCATTGTCTTTCGAGTTATCCCTGTGGCTTGTCATAGCGTCCCAAGGTTGACGGACAAAGTTGTATCAATCTTCTCCATGTGCGTGTACCGGTAGGCAGACACTTCATGCTTGGGTAATGGTCTCTTGCAGAGGAAATACTCTATTCCCCGAATCTCTACGATACCTCAGCTCTATCTCTGTTTCCCCACCCAAGCTCTATTCAATCTCGACTCGGCAAGACGGTCGGCGAATCGGGGTTGACGTGCAGCTACGAGGTGGCTAGTCACTACCTTAGAGGAAGATCATACCAGCATTCATTTAGGAATTTTTGTTGGGTATATATCGATCAATTCTCTTTTCCCGCCTCCTTCACTCCTTTATTGAGCGTTCCATTTACTCCAGTTTCAGCACGCCCTGAAGCATGTCATTCCAACCCACTCCTTCGGGGTCTCTGGGCCGAGCTGACCTGGCCTTAGTCATATGGTCTATATTAACCCTCGCCATAGAGGCTTCCATCTACACACCATCATGTACCGACTTCATGATACCCATCTCCGCAAGCGGGAGCAATCTGATTATCAATGCCACTGGCGATCTTTCCAATACAACTTATGTCCAATCAGTCCTCACTGCTGCATCGATGAACCCAGTGTACCACGAAGTCTCAGGTAATTACACGATATCGGCCCGTTACTGCGAGCCCGCGAGAAGAATCGCCAGCCGAAGCACCACTTTACAGTTACTCGTCCATGGAATCACGTACAGCAAAGTCTATTGGTCGGCTCTAGGCTATCCGGGCTACCAACCAAACCGCTACTCCTGGATCGAATACGCATCAAGCGAAGGTTATCCTACCCTCTCCATCGATCGACTTGGGTCCGGTCTATCCAGTCATCCGGACCCTATCTCTGCAGTCCAACTTCCTCTTGAAGTCACTATCGTCAACGAAGTCATTCTTGGAGTGAAGAACGGCAATATTCTGCCGCGAATATTCAGCAACGTTATATATGTCGGCCACTCATTCGGTTCCTGTCTTGGTAACGCACTAGCTACTCAATATCCCGAAAGTTGTGACGCTTTCATCCTCACTGGCTACAGCGGAGCTCTCTCCGACGCATCTCTCGCCACCAAGCCTGCCAGCGAGATCGCAGTCCGGTTTGCAAAACTTCCTCCTGGATATCAAGCAACTTTCAACTCTACAATCCGCCAGGAAGTCTTATACGGCCCCGTAGGCACCTTCGACCCAGTCATGTTATCCATCGATTTCGCTACCCAGGACACCGTCACCATCGGCGAAGCCGCAACAATTGGTATGGGATTTGGAACTGCGTCGAACTATACTGGACCAGTTCGTATCATGTCAGGGGCAAAAGACGGTGCGTTCTGCAACGATGCAGATTGTGGGTCTGGAGCGACTTCGCAGTTGGGTGCTGCCGCAAGATTCTTTCCTGCGGCGTCAAATTTTTCCTCTTATGCTGTACCGGATACAGGCCATGATATCAATCTTCAATATACGGCTAGGAAATCGTTCAATGATGCGCATAATTGGCTGGAAGAGCAAGGCTTTTGAAGATGTGGGGGAAGGTCTTGGCGGTTTTTGTTGTGCGGTGCGGCTAGAATTCTCTTGGAGGTCAAGACATGCTTTTCAACATTCGAAAATATAAACTGCTGATTAAACTAAAGTAGAATCTTACAGCTGATTCAAAGGCGAGAAAATAAACCAAACTTGAAATGTACCAATCCAGCGCTTCCCGGAATCACATGAAGGCAGTGAAGGGTGATTGGATGCGGGCCCGCTGCGTAGCGTCACACAAATCCGTGGCGCGGCTGGAACTCCAACCACATCACAACCTCTTTGTCGTTGCAATAATTGTATAAAATCAAAGAACCACCATGTTGGTACCCATATGATTCACGTATTTACTCAACTCCTTTTTCTATCTTCTTTCCTGGCCCCCGAATTTGATCCCGATCTCTTGACAACACGTTTCATTGCGACATCATCTCAGCCTCCGGATCGTCAGCCCGGTCTTCGAAGTCGCACGAAGCACCGTTGCAGACTCACAATTGCTCACCATTCCAAGCCCAACCAGTAAACGCCTGTCGAATTCTAACAGTGCACAATGCCAGCCCCTACTCTCGTCAATTCTTGCACAAAAGCCTGCATCAAAAACGTGCGCAGTATGTCGCCCAATCACTTTCCCAAAGCAGCCCCGTTAACACCCCACAGGTCTCGTCGACGTCGGCGACTTCGAATACTGGAAAATCAAGCCTGTCCTCGCACGCATTGACAGTCCCGAACAACTCCACCAAATCGAGATCCGCTCTCCCCAAATAAAAGGCGAAGACGCCGAGCTCTGGCATGCTTTCATCCAACGAGACATCCCGAACTGGAAATCCAAGAACTACATCCCCAAGAACCCTACGAAATGGTACGAGATCTACTGCAAATATAAGAAGGAGCAACAGAAGGAGTTGGAGAGGGATGAGGCAGTTTTGAAGGCTAGTCTGGCGGAACTGAATAAGAAGAAGGCGACGAATGTTTCTAAGATTGTGGAGTTGAGGAAATTGCCTAAGTTGCCCAGGGATCCGAGGATGATGGCTAATAATGGGGGTGTGCCGTTGGGGAGGAATAGGGAGACAGGTGTGATAAGGCCGAACGCGAGTGCGCTGACTTGGACGAGTGGGAGCAAGACGAAGTTGACGGATGGGAAGAGTGTGATGACCAGAGCGAGGCGGGAGGCGAAGGAGATTTCTCAGAGGGGAAAACTTGCTAGGCCAACGCACGAGTTGCATGGGAGGGTAGGACAGATTAAGCAGGCGCCAGCGGGGATGGTCAACGAATACCGTAGGGATCGGATGGCTGCGCAGCCACCAGTCAGGATTCTGAGCAAAAAGAGGAATGTGCCGGGCCAGTTCGAGGGGAGGCTGGGTGGTCCGAGCCTGGAAGAGAGGGAGAAGAGGCTGAGGGCTTTGACAATGTCAAGGGGACAAGCTTCCGGGGCTGCGGAGCCAACACTCGTTGGCTCTTCAGAAGACGAAGAGGAGGATGACCTGGAAGAGCTATTCGACGAGAAACCTAAACCTCAAAGTCGACCCATGGCGACGGCCTTTGTCGTTGCAAGATCGTCGCTAGCACTATCTTCCTCCTCTCAAACATCCACAATCAGGTCCCAGCCCCGCCAACTCCTATCTTCACCAACATCCTCGTCCAGTCCATCGGGAAGACCTAAGCCCTCGGATATGATATCCTCCATAATAGGTAAACCAAGACCAAAGCTCTCACCGCGAGGTCCTACACCCCCGCGCTCCTCGACTCCAACAACCCTTTCCCGCAGTCCCAGTCCTAGCACCGGCGAGCGGAATCGGATGATAGTTAAGAGACGCCCACCACCTGACATATTCAATCGTGCGGCATCCAAGAAACCCAGAGCTAGATAATGGGGTTCTGATTTATTGGTTTTAGTTTGAAGTATTGGAGCATGAGAATTCGGGGCATGAGCGTGGCGTTGGCGGGAATCATATTGGCCTTCTAGATTCGTAAATATGGGCTCGATAGAGACATGCCGTTTGAAATCAAATCTAACGTAAAATTCACCGCTTGCATTTGTTGAGGCTGGAGAGCATAGCAACCATCAATTGTCTATCTGGCTTCCCAAACGCATAGAATCTCAAGATGATCCAGTAATGACCAGAGCTTGCTTACATGCAGAAAGCATGCGAAAACGCCACCCAGATCTTCCATGATCTTCATGCCTCATACCGTAACGTAACGTAAGGAAAAGAAATGCAATGCCACAGCCATCCATATCAGCCGGACCATCCATTCCAGACCAGATCAATCCATCAAAAATGTATTCGCCAGTATGCGT
This sequence comes from Gamarada debralockiae, assembly GCA_002803225.1. Lineage (NCBI taxonomy): Eukaryota > Fungi > Ascomycota > Leotiomycetes > Helotiales > Hyphodiscaceae > Gamarada > Gamarada debralockiae. The sequence goes on along the minus strand of NXFV01001078.1, from coordinate 3,497 downwards.
GTGATGATGCAAGTTGTTGGAGTGGAAGGAAAATGAAGGCGTGCAATCGGAAGGGTATGCGGTGAGGCCAGTCGAAGGTGAATGAGTAGGAAATCGAAATCGAGACTAGGCAGCAGTGTGAAGTTGGAGAGCAGAACCACCACGCAATGCGAGAACAAGATGGAGTGTAGCGCCTCCTTCCAGTTGATATTCAGCGGCAGTTTTTTCGTCGGTCCTGTATTAGATGAAGTGTTAGTGAGGTTGTCAGCTTTGGATGGAGGGGCAGATGGCGGGGTAGGTGGGGAAGATCGCGAGCCAGCTGCTCAAGCAACGGGAAAGTGAAGTAACGCCCAAGATCGCGAGAAAATGCAGAAGAGCGTTGGCCGTAGATTTGGAGCTTGCGATGAGGTATTATGATCAAGGAAACGGGAAACGCACATCTGCTTTCCGCCAAAGATCAAACGCTGTTGTACAGGTGGTATGCCTTCCTTCTCCTCAACCTTCTCCTTAATCTGCGAGACCTGGGAGGAGTAAACACGTCAGCCAGATACTTTGCCAGGATGAGCGAAGGTATACCTTGTAATCGGGTTCAATGTCCAGTTCGATCTCCTTCCCTGTTAAGGTTCGGACTCTATTGATGGTCAGCTCTGCGAGCGAATGGAAGGTGGAGTCTTACTTGATTAACATTGTGCGGGTTGTGGACGATGTGACACAGGAATCGATTATCTGGAATGGTTCCTAGAACGGGTGGTGTGGGTGGCGGGAGTTGGTTATGGTTGATGAGTCTGTTTACCTCTCTCTTGATCTTTCGTATGGCCTTGCGAACTTTCATTTTGGCTGGCGTCGCTGAATTGTTTCGCCGACTCCGTCGCTTGGAAGGAGTTACTTCGGGGAATTAAGTACTGTAATTCACAGCATCTCGCCAACTCCGCACTAAAAGTTGTAGCTCCAGCACGTGCCAGATGCAGGAACTTCTCACTTTCGACTTCTTCAAACTTCTAATCACTCAACTAGGTTGAGTGATTCTTTCTCTCGCGTAGATCAATCATCTATTTTCCGAAAAGGTTTCAAGCGTACTCTTGTGCCGTATCAGTCTATCGAGATCTCACGGCATTATATTCTCTTATATAATCTGAAGTTACATCAGTTACGCTCCATTAAATCCTCTTTGTGTAGTTTCCACAAGTCGCTTGGGATTTCCTGGTAATTATTCAATCTACCAGATCAACTCAAAGGTGCATAGCTGAGACATCAGTTATGAAATCATCATAACGTCTGTCCCTGCGTCGAGAGACGCACCCCGTGACGAGACAAACCATAGGTACTTCGAATTCAAGCGGCTCTAAATCTACTAATATATCAAAATTTCTATATATTTTCATTTTAGATATGTTATATGCCTCTCTCGAACACTCCTGACCTATTAATTCCGAAAATTACGATCGCGTCGTCGCCGCCCACCTGTTTAATATTCTTGTTCTAGCTTTTCTGGGTGTTATTGTTACAGGTATAATTGATATGATATATATTAAGGAAAATACCCCCTTCCCGCATATTGTCTCTAAAGGGGAGAGCGTTCGTTCGGATGATTCCGAGGTGCCGCGAGGCAGCATCATCCGCGTAAATGTTATACATAAAGAGGAAGGCTTATCATTAGTCTAGAGTAAGTACATCGACTTGCCTGCGTATAGATACTGAAAGGGTCTAGCTATCAAGTACAACTTCGGGCACTCTAACGACAGGCTCTTCACAAAGGATGCGCGTACCCCTAGGGATCTTTCGTATGGCGACGAGACCTTTGCCTTTCCTAGGGACCTCCTAAAGGGCGTATATTAGGTCACTTGTTAAGCTCGACATTTTTGCGTAGTCTTCCTTCAGCTCAATTCTATATTTAAGTAGCAGTGACCTCACGTTTTTATCGTATCCTATCAAAGAACGGAAGAGTTAGAAGACACGTTACAAGACCCTTCTCTTACGGAATCTTGGCCGTTAGAAACATACTCACTAAGAGGATTAGCTAAGTATAATGTATTAATACTATAGGACTGTGATAGGACTGTCCTGTGAGAGGCCTCTGAATCTATGGCTTAGTGGGTACCGGCCAAGGAACATACTACTTGTGCTGAAATCCCGCGGTTGGAAAAAAACAATTCACGTCAGCCACAGTCCTGAACAGCCACAAGCACCAAATGATTACATATATAAATTATATCGTAATTACAGTATTATAGGACGTACGGGGTTATTTCGCACTAACCAAAAATAGTTAGTTGATTGATTAGAGGTACCCACCCATATGGTGACCTTACATGAATTTGCGTGCCACAGTGTCACGGCACTATACAGAGGCCTCAAGAAGAGCATGATAGTATTGCACTAAGACTATAGAAAACTAAGCTAAGGAGAGAAGGAGAGCTCTAGAGAGAGCTCGAGCTAATATACAGGAGCCATGCCAAGCCACGCTAGACAAGCGCGAAGGTCTGGGAGGAAAAGTTGTTGTGGCCTTGTTTCTCAGGTTTAGGTGGGTCTTACAATTGTAAGAACCTCGCTTGGATCACGTGATGGCCAGCGCCGTCACACACAGCAGCCACAAGGCTAATGATAATTTGCAGTATAGTAGTAAGGCTTTAAAGCTCAAGTAAGACCTTTTTATAAGTATTAGGAGTAATAATAGCTCGATAGTAGATATAACGGCGGGATTGATACAAAGGTCTAAAGCGCGGAGTTTAAAGATCACGGTTTATTAAAAATACTAAGCTAAAGAAAGAAGGAAAGGAAAGGAAGAGAGTAAGCCTTGACTTTTATAATACTAAGATTAACCCTTATACGGCTGTCTACTAGTTCTAGCCGCAAATATATTATATAATAGTACTAGCTATTATATTACCTTCTCTTAAAAGAAATTTAAATACCTTTATTTAGGCTAAATACTTATAATTATTAATTCTCTTTTATAAGTTTTGCTCTTTAGTTCTTAAAATTACCCCTTTATCCTTTATTTATATATTATATAAGATCTATTTTCTACTAAAGCTACTTAATTTACTATTTAAGTTATCTAGTCCTCTTAATCTATTAACTTAATTATATTAATTCTAATATTAATTATAGTGTTTATAAGTAATATAGTTAGTATAACTAATATTAAAATTAATATACTTAAGCAGGAGTTAGGTTAAGGTTAAGAAAATAGTTAAATTGCTATAGTAAGTATAGACTTAGCTATAGGCTTCTTTAAAGTAATTACTAATATCTTAGTAGAGCTTTACTTTAATTATTTAATTTAAATATAAGCTTTCTTAATATTAAACTTAGATTTATTAAGTTAATTTTAAAGTTCTTAAATTAAGAGTTATATTTTAGCTAGCTTAGTAGCTTTATTATTATAACTTAAAACTTTTAGCTTCTTTATAATAGTTAAGTACTTACCCTTTATATTCTTTCTAGCGACTATTTTAGTATTTATAATAAATATATTAATATTATCTAAGTATTTATTATACTTCTTAATATTAAGA
>NXFV01001060.1:0-19496 GCA_002803225.1 Gamarada debralockiae | reverse complement strand
GTTGGACGCGCTCACCGCCTGACATGGGGGTGACGATGAATTCTTGTAACCCCCTTCCGTACTGAGATATGTAAAATATTAATCAAACACAAAGTATCTAATGCAGTCGAGCAACACAAAGTTGATCTGTTTGCTGAGGCTGAGTTCGTGGACACAACCTAGCTAGGCAGCGACAACTCCACTAAAAACTCAGCACTGCCACAATGCTGCCTAACGACTGAAAACCTATCTCACAAGGCTTTCCTTCTTCTAATTCATATTTTTCGCTGATTCAGGTGATTCCAGAAAAACACGGATCACGATACCAGCAAAACCTTACTCCTAGAAAATCCTAGCAGCTGAAATTAGCGAGTGGGGACTCTTAAGTTAGATCCGCGAAGTCATGGCTTCCAAATCTTCTCCTACGCCTAAAGCGTTTCCCGATGGCAGAGTCGAGTCGCAATTTCCCCAGTCGGGGGGCTCATACCAATACGAACCCTTGCCTCCTCGCTACATACGGGTCCTCAAACTCTTTCCCGGATTTGACACAGCTATTGAAATCTCACTTGAGCCCGTTTCTCTCGACAATGGCAAGAAATTCGAAACCATCGAAGCACTTTCCTACACCTGGGGCAAACCGAGCCCCGCTCACATCGTCGTTTGTAGCTGTCAAACCGTTTCTGTCACGCCAAATCTGTATGAGGCTCTTGTCGCGCTCCGTAAACCGGATCATTCCAGACTCGTTTGGATTGACCAGATCTGCATCAATCAGCGGGACAATGTGGAAAAGTCTCAGCAGGTGCAGTTGATGCACTTAATCTATTCCAAAGCTTCACGCGTCCTCGTGTGGCTGTCCAATGACGTTTTCTTGTGGAAAGACATCTTGGGTTACCTGAAGACTTTACAAGAATTCAGTATGTCGTTGAATCGCATACCACATAGTGATGCGAGTAAGACAGTCTCTGCCAAAGACCTCCCACTGAAGGCTTGGGTAGCATTTACAATGATATTCGAGAGCCCATACTTCACAAGGGTATGGATGATCCAGGAAGTAGTGATGGCAAAAGAGTGTGTTGTTGTTGCCGGTGGCGGCACCCTACAATGGCAGGTCATTGAACAAATGCTTGTACTTTTGAACAGCCAAGAGCAGAATATGTTTTCGATACCGGTTCCATTGCCGGCGGAATTGAGACGCAATATCAGATGTTTACAGAAGATGATGACATTGAGACTCCGTCTCTCAGTGGACAATCCACTCTCGAAACTAGTGTGGTCCACTCGTCCTCGGTGGACTCTGCTTGATATGGTGCGCAAATCTTGGGGTTTTGATGCCACGGACAAGAGGGACAAAATTTATGCCTTGGTGGCGTTACTTCAATTTACAGACCATTGTGTCCCGCAAGATGTTTATCCAGACTACTCTTCTGCAACAACATATGAAGACTTAGTCCGCAAGGCTTTCATCCACGGGCTGACGAAGGATTCAAACTTGGAGTCTCTGCTAAGCTGTAGGCCACGGAGTCAACATAGACTCCCATCGTGGTGCTTCGACAGTGAAGATATCTACGCCAATGCAACGCCTTACCAGATCGGGCTTGAAAGTGGAAAGTACCACGCAGCTGGTGAAACTATTCCCGAAGTACGGCTGGTGCCAGGTAACGATTCTGAATTGCTCTTTAAAGTTACAGTGATTGGGAAGATATCTGGACTAGCATCACCATTTCCAGGAGCGAGAAAGTTCCAAGCGACAGCCGAGGCATTCGAAAAGACATTTGCAGTTAGTGTCGACTTTAAGTTGAAGGACATGCAAAGCTTACTGAGAAACAATATGGAACTGATATACGGTGTTTCTGCCGAGCCATTCGTGGGACTTCCCACAATGTCTCGCGTGGATTTCTGCAGGGCCTTTTTCTGCGACATCTCACTTAACGGAAATCGTTTTGCTGCTGAGGTCAGCAACTTGGCTTTGCTTCAGCATTTGCAGAGCCAGACTAGTCGCAAAACTGCCTCCTTGATGCTCAAGAGAACCGCAGGCGAGGAAGCATTCATTCGATTATTTATACAAGAATACGAAGATCACGCGAATCGGATATTTCTCGCGCTCATGGAACGCTTTCCGACATTCGGGAACGGGCTGAGGAGGATTTCGGACATGCGATTTGCCAGAGTGATTCGAAATGAATCTGAAGTGAGAAATACGTCGGGAACGGCAACTCGAGCTTCCTCGCGGCAAACTCCTCTCATGTGCTGGGTTCCGTTGGAAGCAGAGGTGGGTGATGTAATTGCCGCGGTTCATGGGTTTAGAATGCCCATGTTGATGCGCGCAGTACCTGGGTTGGAGGGGCGATACAGATTTCTTGGGATTTGCTTTGTGTATGGGTTTATGGATGGCGAGGCTCTGGAGACAGAGGGACTGAATTCCGAGAATATTATTATTGTGTAGTAATAAATTGAGAGTCTCTTGCCTTCCATCTCAACCATCAGATGAGAGACTCGAGGAGGAGCTGGTTGAGCATGGGGTCAGAACTTAACACAAGAATGACTTGATCATTTAGATCCAACTTCTCTGCCTGCCTCTCCTAAGCCAGCACAAAACTCTCCCCATCTCCAACAATCGCAAGTTCAAACCCCTTAATGTCCCGCATTTCTCTCTTCTCACTCTCCTCCTGCTTCAAAGCCTCCTTAGCGCTTACTTTCCACTCGCGCAGAAACCAGGAATAGCATCCAGTACTCATCACAAGCTCATCATGTGTCGGAATCCAATATTTCGCTTTTGCCTCCCTTATAACTTTCAACCCATGTATGGCTCCCAAATTCGCCGTGCCAAATGGCCATGACCATGATTTTTTCGTCGTATGCAGAATCGCCAGCGGCTTAATTGCAGGTTCAACTTCTCCAATCACCTTTATATCATCGACAAAAATTCCATGCGGAGAAAGCACATGACATTCCGCCTCCGCATCTTTGCCTCCGTTATTCTCCCACGTGACCATCAGTTCGAAATGAAGGGTCGGAAAGCCTTCTTTCCACCCTAAGTGCCAAAAACTCAACCACTCTAGCATGGCCCCCTCAGATGATGTGCGCCAGTCTAACGCGCCTTCTTTCCTGAATGATGGAATTGTGTATACCTGATCGAAATGCTTCCAAGATTTGATCATTTTGGCAGAGTCAAAGTGGCTATAGATAGGCACAGAAGGATCGACTTGCAGCAAAGTCTCCTTGTTCGTGTGATCCGTATTGGTGTGATTTGTTACTACTGCGTCAATCATTCCTCCGCGAGAACCATTGGTAGATTTTCCTGAAGCGGCCTCGATATCACTGATTAAGTCTTCTACCGCTGCAATTGTAGTGCATGTTGGAACATCAACGTGATATTGCTGAAGAAACCATGGCGCGATGGAGTTAGAGGGTGTTAGCCAGGGGCCAATGAGGATGTGAAAGTAGGTTGGAGAAGTTTGACTCGAGGCTTAGTATGTTTTAGGGACCGGGAGCGAGAGCAGCCAGGACGTGTCGCTGTTGACATGGGTGAGCAGTGGACGAGATGTTGTGGTTGTAGACAGCAGCTTATGGAGGCTGGACTGGCGTTCATATTGGAAGGAGCCCATGACGAGGGCTGACGGCGATAGAATATGGGAGAAGGAATGAAGATATAGAACCTCAGGTTAGTATTGACCTAGGTTAGATCAGGTTGTTTTTATATACGATTTCTTCCACCACTCAATCATATCAGTTTTGCAAACAGTCGTGAGCACGAAAGAAGGTAAGCACTAAAATAATCCGCTAAGCTGTCAGGAGTGATTTTGTTGGTTGGGTTAACGAGAACAGCTTTCATTCGGCATTCGCATACGTATCTCGCCGTGGTGGCCAGTTAGATTGCCAACGGGGGGGCATATGAGCTTGGCTCTTTTGCATTATACTGTTGAGCACAGTCAAGAAGCTTCGAACGCCATCTAAAAAAATTGCTCGGCAACCTCCTTGACGGCAGGGTGAGTGCCCTATTCGACGTAGACTGGTATAGCTTGTACTATCCTTCCCCGGCTTTACCAATTCACAGGGATTAAGTCTTAGATTCATTCACCCTACTTTCTAGCCAATCACAGAGCTCTACTGAAGAGTCACACCACTTATTTTCAAAAGGAGCTCTGTGATTGGCTAGAAAGTGGTCTGTGTTGTGGCAAAGCATCTAAGATTCAATTCCCTGTGGATTGATGAAGCCAAGGGGTGGGAATAGTAGAGAGTAATGACTGCTTTCTTGATACGCTGTAGGGCCGCTTGCCTCTTTATGTATCCTCTGACAAGGGCATGGTCCAGGTATTTCCGCTCTTTGACGAAATAATACGAAGGCGCGTGGCATTGAAAACGGTCTATTTTTTTAAGTGATAAAAAGCGGGGTCATAAAAAATCCCTCTCGCCTCATAGGAAATCATATATAAATCAAAGTATTCTTATATTAATTCTTTCTAGCCGTGGAACTCGCTCTTTCCTTTATGCTTAATAATAAGAGTATTAATTGTAGCTGTTCAAGTAACTAAGGCACTTATTTGATCTTGTAGTACCTTCTCCTATTCCTCTCTCCAAGCTTCATTAGTCTATTTAATGTTTGAAGGTGCTCCCTAGTCTTCTGTAATTGCTATTCGTATTAGCATCTAAGTTCCTTCTATTATGTTTATATCAGGAGAATTGCATATGTACTTAAACAGTTGTATTCCCTCCTTTTTCAACTACTAAAATGTCTATTTGCTTGTATGTGAAGGAGTGTTGTCTTGTTGAAAGAGGCAGGGAGGAATATCAGGCTCGAGAGTACCAGTATCACGATACTATAGAGTAATCTCTTTCCCAAATGGAATTACAGTAGAACCTCGCTATAAGAATACGATCGGGATCCGAAAATCATAATATAGTCAGGTATTCTTATATCAAGGTCTCACAACTTAGAAAATCAAGAAACGGGGTCCAAGAATCGATTCTTATTAGTCAGGTATTCTTATGTAGAGGATTCTTATAGCGAGGTTCTACTGTAAGTGTAGTTCGAGTACTTCGTATATATATATTGTATATTACCTACTACTCCTTTTGATAGCCTTTTTTGAAACTGATTGTTCTTCCAATATACCTCCCAAGGTGCTCTTTTTGGTCACGATGCTAACTAAAGAACTGGGGATCAACCTCAATTCTCTAGCTAACTGTAATAGCTACAGGTAGCTAGAGGGCAACAGGAGGGATCACAATATATCAGAGAAGTAATAGTAGGTAAGGGAGACAATAGTGGTTATATTCATGGTGGTTGAAAATGGGTTCCGTAGTACTTGTGTGCTCTAGAGTAATAAACTCAAGCTTGTCTCCCTTCAAGGAAGGTTGATAACCCTTGCTTATACTCCGTTCTTAGCTACTAGCTCCCTGTAGTAGCTATAGGAACGTCTATCTGTGAGTTTTCTAAGCACTTTGTGCCATCAGGTTGTTGAAATATTTTTTTTTGGGCAACTGCGAATGCTGTATCTAGAATGATCGTAGAAAGCAACCATACTCGACTGTTAGATCGAACTCCTGGCAAGATTTCGTTTGTATCTCGGGATGTACGTTGACTATCGTCAGATACGTACCCTTGTATACCAGATTCATTCTTTGGACCTGTCGCTCGCAGTCATCAACATCGTCCTGCATAATGCACAACGCATCTATTAACAAATACCTTTCGCCCGGCTTTCTCAAGCAATTATGACATCTCGAGCTGTGACAGATACGCCATCATAAGAGTCATCTAAGCCCTCATCGCTCGTTAATCCCGAAGCCGTTTTGGCCTCAAGCTTGAGCTAGATTGTCTCTTCCCAAACATATCTCAGACCAACTATCTACACCCGCGTGGTGCTCTGATAACTCGACGATGACAAAAATCAATAACATGAAATCTGAAAATTCCGTCTCATTCGTTGAAGCCAATCTGCACTGGCTGGGGCAACATTGCTCCCCATGATGATTGTGGTAAAGCTGTAACCAATCTTTTACCAGCTGGAAGTCGACTTGTGGACCTATGTTCCAGCCATAAGCAGTTCATATATATCGGCAGGAGCTTTATAAGCCTTTATGACTTGTATGCAGCGGCTGGGCCCCCTTGTGGACCAACTGCGACACGGTGGAGTGTTAAATCGATGGTTTTTTCGTCCTTGGTACGCGATAGACATTTCCAAATCGGGACTTGACCAGGCAGAGTATTGTTGACTACATCGAACTTTCGGAGAATCAGAGAGATCCTGAAAATCCCCTGATCACGTCTCGGACAAAGCGACAAAACACGCGTGAGGGTGAGTACACCCATGAGTACGCATCCCTTGCTACGCCTGAATCCCAAAATGGGTTATTTCATCAAGTTCTAAAGCTTGGAATCCATATACATGGCCTTCTCTAGCTCCGTATTTTGACATTGAAGCGTCTTTTGTCTTGAAGAAAGAGAAGACCAAGCTGGCCGCCACCACTCTTCTCATAGAGCGTTGGTTGAAGATAACATCGATAGGGACTCCTTTCATGGTTAGTGGTGCGGGGACCTTTTACGATGGCAACCCGCCACACCCCAAAAGGCTCAATGTCTTTAAAAGTTCGCCTCTCTTGCTGGGTAGCCTTGACTGGGAAAGAGGACCCATATGCGGATAATTCTAATCAACAAAAACTATTCGAGGGAGATAAAGATGTAAATTCTCCCTGCAATTTCGCTGAACGTCCTGGAAACAATTGCCTGTTGATGAAGAATCGTGGTCACTGGGGTACAACCTTAAAAAAGGGTCAGCTTATTAAGCTGCAGCAGAAACAGCCACACCTCAAAGCCGCACTTCAATGCTCTCTTGTCCTCGTCGAGAGAGCATTTATTCTCAAGCAACAATCACTCGAAGTTGAGTTTCCATGATGAAAAACACGAATCGCTCACAACTCATCTCAAGCTTCTGCACTGGGCCCCGGTTTTCTACCACTAGCGGCGCCCTACCGCCCACGCGTTTCGTCCACCCGCGAGCCCCTGCAGATCCCACTACCTCTTAGCTCCAAATAAACTGGCTCCTCGATGTAATTACCACGATGGACGACTCAAACCATTCTTCCAATTCGCATGATCCTGACAATCCTCTCCTTCCTCTTCCTGCGCAATCGCACAGGCCGGCAGCGTCTGCAAGCTCTCATTTCCCCCAATCGAGTCTCACGAGGACTAGAACGAAATCAAGGTCCCCCGAACGATTGCGTGACGATTTGTGGGCTCCTAATGCTGCGGCTGCGCTCGCTGGTGTGCATACCCGGGATACTGAGATGGATAGCACAGGGCATAGGCGGCGGAGGAGCAGTCTGATAAGTAACCTCGATACGGCCTTGAAAAGCAAGACGAAGACGAGGTCGCCGAAGAGTCCGACAAAGGTTGGGATTGGGAGGGATGGCATACAAGAGGAACCGAAATCCGGGAACAGGGAACGGTTAATGGGAGAGAGACACCATTCGGATGATGAGAGGAGCGCGAGTGAGGATGTGGAATTGGATGATTTATCGGAAGAGGAGGGACTACAGGATGATGAAGAGACTGGGTTGACCGGCAGGGATAAAGGGCGGAGGAAACGAAAAAGAAGGAGAAACACTTTGCTCGATCAGAGAGTTGCTGCGGATGTGAAGATTACTGCAGAAGAGAAGAAAGAGGCAGATCAAAATGTTGTAAAGCATCTTTTGATCAATGGGCTGTTGATTGGGCTGTGGTATCTCTTCTCATTGTCAATATCCATCGTAGGCCTTCGATTCCCCCGCTTGAGAGTCCTGCTAATCTTCGAAATTGCAGTACAACAAATGGATGTTTGACCCTGAACACCTCGATTTCCATTTCCCCCTATTTACGACGTGCATGCACATGGTCGTACAATTCTCCCTCGCATCCCTCGTCCTCTTCCTCCTACCTCAATTCCGACCTCGATACGACTCCATTACGAACCCACATAATACACACACAGATGCTGAATTGTTACAACATGAGGCGGAATCCAAGAAACCTCTGATGACAAGGATGTTCTACTTCACACGGATTGGGCCCTGCGGGATGGCCACGGGTCTAGATATCGGGCTTGGGAATATGTCGCTGAAATTCATTACTCTCACATTCTACAGTAAGCCCCTTTCCTCTGCCAGCGAATTCTCAAATCTAACCTGTCGCAGCAATGTGTAAATCCTCCTCCCTAGCCTTCGTTCTCATCTTCGCATTCCTCTTCCGCCTCGAAGTGCCTTCCTGGCGTCTCGTCGCCATCATCGCCACAATGACTCTGGGTGTGATAATGATGGTAGCGGGCGAAGTCAAATTCTCAGCACTTGGCTTCGTCTTAGTCATTTCCGCAGCCTTCTTCTCCGGATTCCGTTGGGGTCTCACACAAATACTCCTGCTCCGCAATCCCGCGACATCCAATCCATTCTCCTCAATCTTCTACCTCGCACCCATCATGTTCGTTTCACTCCTCATCATTGCCATCCCCGTTGAAGGGTTTCCCTCCTTATGGGCTGGTCTTGGCATTTTGGTGGAGAAAAAGGGACCCGTCCTCGGGCCCCTAATCTTACTCTTCCCTGGAGTCATAGCATTTTGCATGACATCTTCCGAATTCGCGCTCCTCCAACGAACGTCCGTCGTTACTTTGTCCATAGCCGGGATTTTCAAAGAAGTCGTGACCATCTCCGCCGCCGGTATCGTTTTCCACGATCCCCTTACACCCATCAACATCTCCGGGCTCTTCGTTACGATTGGCGCCATTGCGGCGTACAATTACATCAAGATCTGGAAGATGCGAGAGGATGCTAGGATTGCGGCGCATAAACTGCGCCGTGGTGACGACGCTGGGAGTGGAAGTGATGCTGATTTGGAGGGTGAAGAGGCAGAAGAGGATTGGGCGAGGGATGGCGGAGGGACATATATCACGTCTGATGGCGATATTTTGCCCGCGCCGAGTAGTTTTCGGGTTGTAAGTGGGAACGCAGAGGGATCGAAGCCGAATGGTGCGCTGGTCGAGCCGAGGAGGGAGGAGATTGAGAGGCTGGCCGCTAGTAAGAGGGAGTTAAGCGACTGATTTCTAATGCGCTTGCACATACGGCCCTGGAATAGTAGGACCAGGAGAAAGAGGCTTGTATAATATGGGAAGAGGATGTCTGCGAATGAGGGGTATGTTGGTTAATTTCATCTTGGAACAAGAGATCCAGTTTGGATGGTTGCATATCTGGTGTTCTTGCATGTGTGGTCTACGGACTACAATAGATGATCAATTTTTAGTAGCATTTCAATAGAGATGTTCAAGATAGCCCTGGGTCTCCTGCAAGGGCTTGTGTTTAGTGCTTGGCTTTGCAATATTTTCCTTGTTGCTTCGAGATTCGTGGCAGTTCATGTAGATCTCAGCCATTTACCATCAGCAATTGCAGGTGAGCCTTCATGAACGACAGGTGGTCGCCTGAGAGTCAGGATAAATGAAGTGATTTGCTAGAAATTATCAATTTGCCGCAGTGGCTGCGCAAGAGCGTTATTGAGATTGTCATGGGGACGAACAATGAGAATGAGTGGTGGATTTGGAAAATATACGGGAAGTAAGGCCAAATCCGAGGTATGTTTCCTCGGGAGGGACGCGGGTAGCAAGTTGGCCATCGAAGGCCGAAAATCCGAATCCTCAGCCAGAAGTAGTATACTCACTACTGAATCAGGGAAAGTCTCCTCTCCAACTCGAACGATCAACACAAGACTTCTCCGAAAATCCAACCCCACCAAATTCAAGCCAGTTATCACCAAACAGTACCGAGACGAGGGTCATGCGCGCGAACTCGACAGGAGGTGGGTGGGGAGACGCAGCGAAAAAGAAAGGCGCAGCTCCCCCACCCCCAAAGCCCAAGCCATCGAAATTTAGTGGCGTACCAGCTGCAGAAACAGTAACTGCATTGTACGACTATGAGACTCAAGCGGAAGGAGATTTGAGTTCCACCACTGGGGACATTATCGAGACTTTCACGAGACAAATAATGAGAATGATTGGTGGATTAGAAAGCTCAACGGCAAGCAAGGGCAGTTTCTAGGTACGTTTCTTTAGTTTTCCCGGCTATATGCGGCTGTTAGTCTGACTATTATATAGAGGAAATTATGTGAAGTTGGGATAAACATGGTGGGTAGTAGTAAGCCACCAAGAGCTATCAATGGATTTGGTTGATGAATTGCCTGTATGGTTGGTGAAAGTTTTTGGTCTCCCGTCATCTCTCCGTCTCCCAAACGACAACCCACATCACATCCGTCCACCTCCACACCAAAACAGACATTCAGGCAAGAAGGCTCTTCCTTATCTACCTCGAGCCCACCCAATCATACATATGTAACCGCATCTCCCTTACCGAGCAAGCAAGTCGATCTAGTCAGCAATCAGGTCTGCATCGACGCGAGGGAGTTTGCTACTTCCTCTCCCATTTTTCGACTTGCAGAGGGTCCGCTTAGATGGAGGTTCGGTAGTAAATGATGAGATTCATTCAGAATATCAGACCGCAAACATTCCTTATGGTACAAGCATAAAAGTTCTGGTTGCCTTGTTTAATTGAGATTTCGGTGCTCCAAGTCGTTGTTGTGGAACGGTGGCTTGCTGGCCATGGCTACATTGCGGAAATGCCATTGAATGCCGGCCGCGGGTCTTTTAGGGCTGGAACAGTATTGGTTCAGAATATTAGACCGAAAGTATTTCTGCGGTGGCATCTAATGCAAGCAGCGAGGTCTGATTGCCTTGTTTAATTTTGCGATAAAAAAGGGTTCTTGGTGTCACAATGGCTTAGTGGCTTGACGTCGATCTGCACGATTTATTTGACGAGCGATGGGTGGTTGGAATAAAAACACACAGAGGCCTTAATCGACACATTGTCAACGACCATGGTAAGCGCTAAGCGATGGCGGAGGCCTGACAGGGAGAATTGCATAGCGCAACGCTGATACGCTCCGACCCGCAAGGCAGAATGGCGAACCTTTCGTAAAGGCTGCATAACACCGATCTAGCGACGATGATTGGATTCTGCGCGATGATGGACGAGGGCGTTCGCAAAATGTACTTACGTGTGAGACGTGCACAATCCAAAAGATCCCAGAACACCCAGCTGTCATCAACATCAACGTATAATTAAGGCTATTTCTAATCTTTACTGCCATCCAAGGATGGAGCAGCCACGCAGCAATCCTGAGGCCGAGGGTAGTTGAATCGCAAGTCGGGATAACGTATATTTTTGCTGTGAGAGGATATGTTGGATAACCTCTTACTGTCTACATCTCCGCCCCGCGTGATGATGGCAGAGAAGAAAAAAAGGTCAAAGACGAAGCGCACACAGATCCGCGCCCATAGTCCTATAAGAAAGGAATTTGTGATAAGTCTTTGTAATACAATAAGGCTAACGTATATATATGCAAGTGACTCTGCCAGAAAAGAATGGTGCCAGTGTCGACGATGCTGGGTGGCAAATTCTCCTGCATTTGGAAACATGACAAGAAACCTCCTCTCCTTCATAAATAACTCAACGAATAGAACCTATCAAGCTGTTCTCTCAGCGTCCGAAGACTGCATGTGTTGAGCTAAGGGAGTCGTCTCTCGGCTCCGTTCCTGGGTGAGGGAATGATTCGCCTAGATTGCCGCCCAACGTTTCCCAGCTTTGGCCTTTGCCAGCACATTAGCCACCCAACGTTTCCCAGCTTTGGTCTTTGCCAGCACAGTACCCTTGCACATTCGAAGCTCAGTGTTCTCGCTTAAATCCTTGTTGTATTCGTATCCACATGGTGGCCAATTGCGGCACGAGATTTGTAAAGCTGGCGTGGAGTGAGAAATCGATGTATGGGGATATTCGTTTTTGTTTTCGGCTATCTACGAGTCAATGGACTCGTGCATGAGCTCATGATCACAAGCATGTTATGCAGCCTACATGCAGTTCCACCCAACTAGATGCAGACTTTGTAGCAATTTGGTGTTTGGTTTCCGCTTCCGTCTACCGGTCCTTCAACAGTATCACCTACTATCGCCGTCTGATTTGCAACCTACTCAAGAGCGAATATGGCCATTCCCCTTCTCCTACTGTCCGAGTGGAATTATCTTTTGCCCACGCTGTCACTCAGAACTTCCACAACTCGTTGCTATCTTTTTTTCGCTCTGAATTTTGATACTACTTCAGTCAACATCAAAATATCCAAACAGACAAGAACGTTCTCTACGACTTGCAATTCCAATCATCGTAATGCCACCCGTTACGATCCAAGGTCAAGACACTGAAGGAGGAGAAGTTGTAACTCTACAGCCAGCTGACCCATGCAAGTAGCCCATGGTTGAGATCCGAGCTTCAAGCTAATACATTCACAAGTCTATGGAAACTAATGGGGTTTGATTGCAATGGGAATCCAGGAAGAGTGCAGATGATCTATTTGTTGTCGTGCTAATGGTGTAATCATTGGAATCTCAGCGGGCGCTGTGTTGGTGTGTTTAGTGTGCCAGAAATATGTCGTGGATGCTTAGGGGGTGTGATTGGATCTAAAGTGGCCCAAGGCAGAGTTTGGTTATGAATGTTCTTACTAGGCAGTATTGATTTAAGCCCTTTATGCTCATTACTGAACATAAAATTTGGGGAACTAGTATCCCTCGTTCCATCTCTCACCTGGACGACTGGGTGCTTTGCCCATCCATAATAGGGGACAGTAACGTCCACGGCTTAGGGAATACGAAAGCACGCCCAAAACACAATATCACCAAATCAAATGGTAGTAGAATTGGCATCGTCGCCGGTTCGCAAAGGACAGGGTTTCCCACACCACGTGAATGGCTTTGCGCTATTTACCCTGCATTTCCGGTGAAGGCTGCATCTCAGCCGCGCTTCGGAACCCCACGACGTCCAAGCGAGAGTTTCTTACTCCGCGCAAGCGGTTTCAAGTTCATCCAGAGTAGAGGGGTAAACTTCGGCACGAGCTCACCCAGGGTAGAGAATTCACGCGTGTACTTAAGATAATTAACTTACTCCCAGATTTAACTTTGAAAATACCGCCCTTAAGCCTGACGGAAGTGGGGTAGGGGCTCCTCCGACCCAAAGGGCTTCGAAGGGATCCGCCCCTGAGGAGATAGGCGTCGGGCATGATAGTTCTATTAAGTATATACTTAGCATATGCTCAGCTAAAGTTGAGCATATGCTTGAGCTATACTTTAGGCTTTAGCATATTCTCAATATTAGCTGAGCATATGCTCACAGCATACTGTCAAAGCTCAGCCAGGGTAGAAAAAAAAAGCGTAATTTACTAGAGTGTTTTTCTACTCTGGATGAACTTTTCTCTACCCTGGATGGACTGTAAGCTCCCGCGCAAGCAAGCCGGATTTCAACTACGGAGGTATCTGTATATCCAATACCCCACTTCCGACTAAGAATGAATGTTAATTCTATATCTGTAAGACAGCGACGATGACTTCTAAGGAGCTTCAACTCTGCCACCACATGTTGGTTTTGGCTTGTCCAGCAAACCAGGCACCAAGTGAGTCGGGAACTATCGCCAACTTCCATTAAGTCTCAGCACCGCCCAACCTGCCCTCAAGAAATAAATGAAGAGATCACCACGCAAGCTAGACAGAAACAAGAGGTTGTTCTTGCTCGCCTGAAAATCAATTCTAGACCAAGCCGAAAGCTCACGACGCTCTGCACTCGACAAACCGTAATTTTCTGGCTTCGGCGACCCTTAAAGAGTTTATACAGAGAAGAGGTTCTACATCGCATCATCATGAATGAGAACATTATAAAATTTGCGAACCCATTTAAGAGAAGGACAAATCTGACGAAGTACGAAGTCGATGCCGCTCTCAACGCCGTCCTCAGTACCGTCCATTCTCACTGGCACTGCAAGAAGCGAACGTCTCAATTGCTTGTTCACATCCGTCGTGGATGACCAGGATTAGTAGCGATTGCATTGAACCTGGAGTGCTCAACAGAGTCTTACAAATGGTCGAGTTTTGGTATGAACGGAACAGCGCTCTCGGACATGACTACTGGGACTTTGCACAACCGGCATCCTTCATCGTGTGATTCACCGATTGCGCTTCATCGGGAAATTCTGCGCCATTCCTAAAAAGAATATGTCCTGTCCTATTTTTGGTTATCAATAATGACCGTTTCTAGCAGGATATGAGATTTGAGTTGAGGTATAAAGGTCTTCCAAACTTTCGGAACAGAAGGCAAACTTCATCAAGATCCTATAGACTTCGACACTGATTATGCCATTTCCAGCAAGAGCCAGGCGGGCAAGTCCAATTTCAATAACGAGCGCAGCCCGGAGATCACAGTATACTCAGTCAAGTTGAGAATTGTTCATTTACCTTGGGACACCTGAAGCTATTGTCATTGTCATCCCTTTTTTTCGCTGTCTTTGGTCATCTCGCTGCCGCTTTCATTTTCATTGTTATCTAACAGCGTCCTGCCTCCCTCGGCACAGAACTAAGACGAAATCTCTCGCAATTGCACTTCAATCAAAGCGTCCCCGCCCTGTCTCCCCTAACAAAACCCTACAGTATTCCCTCTGAAGATGTTAAGCTTCTTGAAGGTTACTTCCTCTAGCTCTTTCGTCGGGCCACACAGTTTATTTGCCACACAGTTGCTGAATGTGAAGAAGCTGTTTTTGCTTTCTTGAGAATTGTCATCGAATTACTTCGAACAGTGAACTCCACTCTGACTTTGGCACACTTGAAAAAAGGAGGCTGCTAGATTTCCAAAAAGCGCATTTCCGACCCCGTATCACCTCTACCTAGCTCATGCTTTTCGGAGTTCCAGCACTTTTATCATAGGAAAGAAATAAATCCCGATCTGATTGAGGAGATGTTCTCAGGATTTGTAAAGACCTATCTTTTCCCTCAAGCTTCTTTGATCTCTCAAACAGCGTTAAAGGAGAAACTCCAGAGAAGAGCCTTTGCCTTACTGGAGGTGTTCGATCTCCTCCTATTCGCAGACCGCTTCGGGAAAAGTCAATGCCTCTCAAAGTCCAAGCCTTTGCCATTTGTATAAATTCGGAGATCATCTTTGTAATTATAGATGCCGTTCCCTTTTGCGCTGTCATCCCACTTTTCGATATCATTCCTTTCGTTCCCAACAGAGACACACGAAAGTATTTCACGATCAACCCGAAAATCTGCAAGACAAGTCCAAAATACATCTTCCCTGTCGAGTGATACTCATATATATACACAAAGACTCTCCCGCACTGACAAATGTTCGGCTTTCTTTGTATTCTGAGGATTTCACTTGAATTACCAGTCTCTTCCATCGTGCAGTGATGGATGTTGGCTACATCTGATTTTCAGTCAACTTCGATATTAGTTTGAGCATACATGGGGGCTGTGGATTTTCCTAGAAATGCTACTTTCGCCTCTAACATTTCATGGTCCGAGTCGCGATTTTTCAGTGTTGGTGGAAGAAAATAGCTTTGAGCCAGTCAACATAATGTTCTCTTGGATTTTTGTCTCTTCTTCATCCTTTTTTGGGCAGCGCTTTTCTCAGTCAGCAACTGAAATCCATATCAACAGTCCTATATGGGAAGACCTACTTTTATCTTCGGAGTGATTTGCTACATGTGTCTGTACGAGCCGGAGGAAATGCCACTTTTCAAAGACGATATGACGTCGTCGAGGTCCCGCACTACCCTTGAGCTCACTGCACTCGATATCTCCTTGGGAAATGAATATGTAGTTCTTGGGCTCAAAATCCTGTGACTTTAACAACTTCACACTACCCATCAACCGGTGCTCCTCGGTAAACGAAAATTCTAAAGAACAGCGAACCATTAATCGGCGCAGCTATCCCTAAGCCTAGAATAATTGTGCTAATCCGCTACTACTAACTATTCCATCCCTCCTATGCAAAGTGCATGGCTCGATTTTATATATAAAGAGGCTGCTAAAAGTGAGAAAAACCGGTATTACTTGATAAGACAGGGGAATACGCTTTTTGATTTTGGTAATGATCTGTAGAGATTTTAGAGAAGAGATAATGAACTTCAAGTTATATAGAAACAGGTCTGACATAACTCCAGCTTTGTCCCGGCCTATGCCGGAAAAAGAGACTAGCTGGATCCAAGAGGGTTTCTCTGTGGTCAAACTTAGGACCTAAATGTGCTGGGAGAATATGATATCATGAGCCTAGATGGCTGACAGTGCAATTCCTTCACCTCTTAGCCTCTCCGAAATAGCCACCGACCTCCACTCAAGTATCATATCATTGTTCGCAAAGCATTCTCCATTGTTGCCATAGGAAGGAGAGGTATAGTTGGATTCTTGCCCGAATGCCTTAATTGAAAGTGACGTTTCAAACATTTAGGACTAAACCTCTGTCTTTGATTGTTATCACAGCCAGGGAAGGTGTAACTAGACTTTTGACCTGAATGGACCAATCGAACGTGGGCTGTCAAATTTGCAGGATATGGAAATCCCTTTCCGTGATTGTTATTACAATCAGGGAAGGTACAATTTAGATTTGAGTCCCTATAGACCGCTCTAATATGGCGTTTCAGCTGGTCTGGTTTGTAAAACCCTTTATTTGATTGATGTCATTGCTAGGAAAGATATATTCAAATGAATGATCTCTACCGACCGATTGCGGGTGGTCGACTGGATTTCTAGGCTCCGAGAATCCTCCTCCTCCGTCGTCATCGTTGTTGATGTCATAGCCAGGAAAAGTAAAATTATATTTCTGAAGCACATGTGCTGCTTGAACGTGGCGGTCTATGTCCATAGGCACGAAAGCTGCACTCCGTCACTAGTGTCCATGTTGTTGCTCAAGGCATCGCTAGAGTCATGGCCAGAGTCTTGGTTCTAGCGGGTGTTGCTTTCCAGCACTACGGAATGTTGGTTAGCTTGAGCTAGTGCGGGATCCAGGTTAACTAAATAGGACTTGGATACACAATTCAGGTCTTTTTGCGGCCGCGAACTTCCCAGATACGTAAAGGTCATTCCGACGTTGATATATATATTTAATATAAACCTGTTAAAACAAATATTATTATAGCTGTTATTAATATACACCTTATCCTTCCTCAAGATTTATAGTAGCTTAGTTATAGGTTATTAGGCACCTAAAAAGCCAATATTAAGAAAGGCTTAAGGACGTCTCGGCGAGAGTTTGGCATCTTTAGTAAATGAGGCTTAACCTCTGATCAGAAAATTACATGGTTTTGACATAAACACCCCACCTGAAAACTCACCCCCACAATATATAAAGTATTCAAACCCTCACTTTACTGGATTAAAATGAGGGCCGGTCTTTAGGCCGTAGGAGAAATTCTAGGAGAGAGTCAAATTCGAGGTGGCCGCAATGCAGCAGATATTCATATGAATTTGAATTCACAAAAAGGGAATCGGTCGAGAGAATGAGTAATTGCAAAGCTAAAGAACTCAGATACAATAACGTTGAACGAGGGTCGAAAATTCAATAGCCAGAATCAGAAACAACTGAGAGCCAACACCCCTTTTCAGCAGCACCAAATATCTCAAACTCAAAGTTACCAAATCGCCCCATTTCATTATTTCAAGTCCTCATCCTTCAGCTAAACACACAAATACAAGTCCTATCAAAACACATCAGCAACCATCTTCAAGCACTCATCCACCAACAAGCTTCACTTACGGATGAAAGAACCAGAAACCACCACCGCAATAGCCTCCAGAACGTCCACCTCCAAGAGTAATGCACTGCGGTGTTGTCAGTAACACAAGCTTGACAGAATTCGGTGAGCATCTCACATGATCGTTGCATTGTTGGGCATCTCCAGGACATCCAAAGCTGCGCTTTGCTATGTCGGACCTGGCGGAAATAGCGGAAGGGGAAGGGATGGGGGACCATTCTTCTTGGCCTGGTGCGGGCTCCTCGCGGTAGGGTTGGGCCATTGCTGCTGGCTCTGCTGCGGGAGCGGCCATGACGCCGGCGAGGATGGGGAGAACGAGAGCGGAGATCTTGAGGAATTGCATGTTGATTTTGATTGAGGTCGTGTTGAGACGAGGAAGTGTGTTGTGTTGGTTTTGGGCGTTTGTGAAAAGACAAGTATGTGTTTGATGATGTTGTGAGGGGTATTCCAAGAGGGTGCTGCTGAGAGGTTTAAATAGACTTTGTGATGGGCATACTTCTTCGTTCTGTTATTTTTTGGGAGAGTTGTAACTTTCATCCGTCTTATTCTGTCGAACTTTGATTTCCATTCATCCGGACGCAATTTTTAGATCTGTATTCCTCTAACGATCCCTTTCACCTTGGTATCTCAACCATGTTCACGAATATGAAGCTGAAGTTTGTGACAGCTTGGTCGGAAGGATCAAGAATGCAACGTTCTTAAAATACTCATATTGTTGAACACTGTTCCATGTATCTTGATACTGATTTGTTTCTACATTCTTGGGGTTGTTGCACGGGGTAACTTAAACCTGGATGCAGCTGAACAAATGTCTGAGGTCAGAAGTTTCTCAAGGCACACAAACTGATTGATTGGTTAAGACAAAAGAGGCTAAGAGCCGCCGATCCTTCTGTTCTTGTACCCGAGAACGGGAGTTTGGCTCCTTTGGTAGCACGAAATTCGTGACGATTCCTTTGACGGCGTAATACATTTCCATCTCTTTAATTAGTTCTTGAGTAGCTTGAACGGGATTTTTATTTTTATTTTTATTTTTTTGGTTTAAATTTTGACTATTTTGTGACTGTTACACCCGCAAGGTATAAACCACACTGTTCACGCATGTCTAAGGATCAGTCAGTTCACATCTACCACAATACTTCAACATTCTACTATCACTCTCTTCATCTATCTCCACAGACTCATACGTTCTGAGGCTTCCCTCCAAATATAATCACTCAACTCGCATCTCAAACAATGAAGCTCACAACCCTCACAACCCTCATCGCCCTCACCCTTCCCTCCATAACATCGGCCTGGCGTCTCCGCCTCTACCGCAACTCAGGCTACCAAGTCCTCATCCTAGACGAATCCGATCTCTTCAGCCGCGACTGCGCAGATCTCGACCCTGAATACCAAGACCAAACCAGCTCAATGCACTGGGATGGCGAGGCACTTGACGAGAATTCACCGTGCACGGTGCATCTCTATGAGAAATCTAACTGCGTGATCCCTCTCGTAGTTAAGACCTTGAATACTGATATTCCGAATTTTGCTACCGTGGGTGTGAATGATGCTGTTGTTTCTTGGAAGGTGGTTTGTGGGGAGACTATTGGTTGAGATGGGACGGGCTTGGGTAGGGGGAGAATTTAGGGTGAAAACTAAAGGGTTCTTGTCTGGGATGAATGAGGGGATGGAAATGCACTGGATGTTGGCTTTTGGGAGATATTCCAGGCTCTAGCTATCAATTCAAATGAATCACGCGCTTATGCTTTGATCTTTTCGCATGGCTCTGAAATGATGTCAAATGATTCTGCCTAGCCTGTAGGTTTCAAGTTTGAAGCCGTTGACAGTTCTGTAATGTCTTTTGTAGTGCACTGAACTACGGCCTATCGCCCCCCCCCCC